>DWEC01002671.1:0-11419 GCA_018245735.1 Microceris miodesmiata
TTCAGTTCGGACAACAGCGTACATGTTACGAGAAAACGTAATCTGCGATACTTAACCCGCATGCCCAGCGTGGGGAATATGAGCAATACCCCATAAGTGCACAAGACCCTCTCTAGGATAGTATGTATAGTCTAGCAGTGAACTGAGTTTAGCTGATGTTAAGATTTGAAAGGAACAATTGAATTTATTCATAATAAATATTTTTTAAGATATTGCTAGGGATGTTAGCCGAATGGATTACATTTCATCGTCTAATCTCGCAGTTCTGATAGAAATTGCGGCGTGCAATTCATTCTATGAAATTACATGCGTTTTATTAGTCAAATACCACTTACTGTAATGGGATTAAAAATATATTTAAAAAATTAGTTTTTATAATTTTCAAAGAAAGATGAAGTCTTTTAATTCCACTTTTAGCTATCGTGATAGACTAGAGCTTTAATAATTCTTTTTCTGACACGAAACTCATATTCAACGCCGGACTGATAAAAAATTGGTTATCTGAGATTGCAGAGGAAAATTTGACATTAGAAGGATTGAAGGATTGTAGAAAATTAGTAGGATGTTGTAAGTTTTTGTTTCCATCTAGTTGACAAATCAGTTTCATCATCATTCAATCAGTCAATCATTTTTCAAGATAGATATAGATTTATGTTCACTGTAGTAATTTTCAGGTTCATTTTAAAATAGAATAATCCCTAAAAAATGTATTCACAATAACGTTTAATTATGGTCTTTTAATTTAAGTCGAAAGTCCAATGGGTATTATTTCGTAAGTAACTATATAATATATTTTTGTAGGCCGAAAACTTCCACCCGTGACCTTAAACAGTCCCTATAATTTAAATAGGACGCAAAGAGGAAACTCAGACGTAATATACGACAGGGAGGTATTGGACAAAATATCATAAACATTGAAAGATTGCAGTCCATTGATCCGTTTTCTTTGACCTCTCGGACACAATTTGTAAAACTACCGAAAACTGCGTGTATCCGATCGAACAATCTTAAACAATACACAATGGATACCGCCTTAACAATGCACTGTCCTTTACGAATACTTAATTACATAAACTTATCTTGCAAATCATAACTTAAATAGTTTTACTTAAAAATACGATTCAAATCGATGACCGTTTTCTTTTAAAATATCGATAAGAAGTAGCGGTGTAAACTGTCCTAGAAGTAAGTGCATGACAAATATGGCAAATAATTGCCATATTTGTAGTCAGTTGGAGAGTGCTTTCTTAAAAGAAATAAAATAGGATGATTCGGGAGTAAGTTGGCGATGTTTGTCCAAATTCTTTTTCTAAATTAAGCCTCATATTCTGGATGACGATTTAAATAAATAACGGAGGTTCAACAATCAGACGATGATCTTGAGAAAGCAGGATGTGGTCAAATTGAAAGCGACGTCCCGAGTGCATTGAAGTTATAAGTGCATAATATATTGCAATCAGCGATAACGCATTATCGTAACATCCTCTTATTCTTTTCGTTTAATAAGGATGCAACAAATCACAAATATTTGTGGCCGTAGGGGTATATTGAACAACTCGGTCGCGGGATGCAAAGTTCCTTGATTAACACCTGCCATAACAGCATAAAATATTGCACTTACCAATTGAGGTTGCTGAATTTATTTCTAAAAAGTAATGTTTACTCTTAATATTTACATACATATGTACATACGAACATTTATACAACTGCATCAATATACAAAACAGTCGCGCTCCCTGATTTTCGATTATTCAATAAATATGTACTTAATTTAATTGTAAATAATTTTATCTTTGAATTCTACATAACAACAAGATACATTATGAGAAAAAACACCAGAAAGCCAAACAACCCTATTGGAAAAGTAAGACGCGCCGATCATGCGTTCGTCTCCGTCCGCTCAATTTAAAAGTTACTTCTTTTTTTTCTGTCTGACCCTTTTGTAGTGTCTCCTGGAAATTCGTCGCGACGACTTTACATAGCAGCTATTTCGGAGTACAAGTATACGACTCATCATAAAGTTTGCTTAAAAGACATAAAATAGTAACATCTTGACTCACATTATAACTGGTTATTTATACGCCGCATTCCCGGTAACAACTACGTTTAAGTTAACCTCCTGAATACCTACCTTTATTCAATAAAGCTGTTCGCAAATCTTAAGGAAACAACACTGGAAACACATTGAATATTAGTTATACAGAAACACCTAAAAAAATACATAAAAAGTAAAACTAAATAGTTGTTATCAATACACATACCTACATTGTAACTATGTACTGTTAGTTATCAACCTTGATTTTCTAAGAGCAATGAGACGGATCCTATTCCAGGAGATGTAGCAGGGTGTTCTTAATGTTTTCTCCAAGACAATGACTACATGCAGGTAGCACTATTGTAGTCAATGTCAAGGTTACCTTCGCCGAACTGACCTACGGAACCTAAATTGCTCTTGAACTCGCTCGCACACTGGCCTCAATTGTGCCCGTATAATGTCCCGGTTAACAACCTCTGGTGCCAAGGTGCCTGATGTTGTTTGCATACTTCAATGGAACATTCTATACGTACATTATGCACTCGCAAGCCAATATTTCGTGTTATATTATGTGTAATAAACAGTTATAAAACAATCAATCAGATTAGGCACTTCACACACAATCGTTACACAACATCGCGGCTCACTTAATATCAATTGTGACGAGTACTTTTGTGTGTTATGTTTATTAAACCGAACACAACTTTGAACGAATTTACGGAGAAGTTTTGAAATAAATTTGTGCAGTATTCCAAACTATGAGTTAATCTGTACTCAAAATGTACCTATCTTTCATGGAATGTGTAGACCAATCATATGCCAACGGTACCAAAAAAGGTTTTATTTGAACTGGCGTGTGGCTGTATAATAATTTATGCATACATACTTAGGTAACTTTAAAAGTACCAAATATGAATTTTTTTTCTTGTACAAACGTACATATTATGTTCAATTTAAAACACATGAATTCGTATCGAGCTTTTCATATTCAAACACGTGCATACTTATTTGTTGAAACTTCATTTATTACATATGGATATTAAATTAGTAGAAACGTTGGTATACAAATCGCGATGTAAGTCTAATACCTATTGTTTTCTACATACAAATAATGGGCTGGATATGGCAGCAGTGTAATAATCTGTCATTCCGCCAGTTTCACACCTCGGTTGTATGGCGATTTTTTGCAAAGCTCGAGGGTGGTCGGGCGATGCGGGCTCAGCTGCGTGCGCCTACGTGCTGCAAGCTATACATAATCACAACTCTATTAACGGATGCTATATGCAAGCGTCTACTTAAGATATCCGCAATCAATTTCATTTAGAGGATGTTACAGCCTAGGAGTATAGGAATTTAATGTAACGTGTTTTAGTACGTCATAAATGTATAGTTTGAGAGTTACATTTAATGTTTTAATTAAATATCTTGAATATTACCACAAATGAACATCTGATCCAAAAGTAGACAGAGCCTATATTATGGTTACAAGGCGACTGCTGAACTATACAAATATGTATATACAAACATATTTAGATAATTAGATAGTTATTTTTATGTATTATAAAGTGTATATTTTAAATTAATTGTGATGTAAGAACGATCAAAAATCCACAATGTTTCTTGTAATTTAAGTAACAATGATTGTATTGTTGCACTGTGCTCTCGACGTTCAACGCGAACCTTCCGTTCTTTGAGCTGTCAATTCAATTCGATTAAACTGCGGCACAAGTTTAGAGAGTGATATCTGCAACACAGAATGAAACGGTTCCTATGAAATGAATACTTACATAAATATGTATCTAGTAGAGTTACTTAACATAGCTAATGGACAATAATTTTATTTTCTGCTTAATTGCGAAGACTTCAAAAATAAACGCTACTTAGTTCTAAGGCGCATAATGATCTAAAAATAATAACTACAAATATATTTTTTAAATAGGTACTGTACAAGATATTTGATATCACATGGTATATCACGATAAAATGTGTATAATTATATTAATGGTATTCCTACTATTTCCATATAATTCTTACTGACACATATTAAGGACATTAAGAAACTGAGACCAGACCGAACATACGTACACGTAAGTACATACTTATTAAAACAAAATTTTGTGTAAAACTTCATCGCATTATAATTCGGTTTTGTTCATCATAGTTATCAGTTTTATTTACAAATCATTAGTGAATTATGTAAGTACCTATAGCTAATGTTTATGTTTTAGACTATCCATAGGTACATACCTACTTATATTAGGTAATAAATAATATTATATTTAAGGTTACTTGATCATAATTTATGTGTTTCCATAGCAACTATGAAATGAGACAACTCAGCATGGCGTTGAGAGCAGAGTTTACGGGTTCATATCATTAAATCCGTAAAGTAATAATTACGTGTTTTCTAAGCACATACCAATAATATAGTTAAGACATTTGGGGTAAAATACCTTAATTTTTAGCTTATCGTAATAGAGCTGTATTAATACTTCATCATCATCATCATTATTAGCCTACTCCCGTCCACTATTGGACATAGGCCTCTCCAATAGCACTTGTTATTCAATAATGATTCAGGAATATTTATTTATTTTTTACTTTTGATACTCGTATACTTCTAAGTAACGTCTCTATACGCTATATACACCACGCAAAGTAGTCTAAATATTCATAAAAACAAATGTATTTTACATCGGCCTATGAATAAATAAATCCTTGCACTGAGTTATGTGTTTTTAGAAAATTATCCAATATATGTAATAAATGACAAAAATATTAAAGGATATTGCAATATGCATTCATTAGTCCGCAATCTTTGTTTATTTATTAATTGGTAGAATATTAGGTAAATGGATTCTGGCACTTAACATCGCCTTCATACAATTTATTTAAAGCAATATAAAGACATAGAAAAATCACATATGTTTTATTGTGTGTGAGATAGAGTTTGAACGTTAATCATCTGATTCTTTCCTAGTACATAAGCAGGAGACGTCTTGATTCCCGAGCAATTAAGGTGGCTTGGAGCAGCCAAAACAATCGATCGGTATAAATGGTCGTCCTCGTCGCGACGAGACACGCGCCCGTCACAGCTGCGAGCGACGTGCGAGCGCGGCGCGTGAGTTGCGTCACGGCACGTCATGCAGTGCGTACGTGGATCAGCGCGGGAACTATACTGGCCTGTTTGTTGCTCATTTTCCAAAATGTGTTTTGTTTAATTCCTTCTATGCATTTTCCAACCAAAAAATCATATTTTAACCGATTATAAAATAAACCTATTATTTATAGATGAATTAAATAAAGTAGCTTAATCACTATTAAAATTATTTTTGATTAAGTCAAGTCAAAAACGAAACTATTTTTGTTTGTTTCAATGGACAATTCATTGGTTTTACGGGTAGTTGAATGCTTGGTCGTTACACTTTACAAAATATTGATGTACTATTTATCATGTTCAACTCCCAAAATTTAAATTACACCTACACATTTTATTTTTGATAGTTAAAGAATATTATTTAAGAAAACCAAAAGACCATTATTAGAAAAAACAAAAAGAAAATTTAAATATAGTGTAAATAAATATTTAAAATACTATGAATATAACAAAGTTTATCAATTTCACTTCAATATAATACGTGCAGATTACATGACATGTTTGTTAAGAAAACGGATATATCGCTATTAATGAGAGCAGCAAGTTTCATGTCCTTGCGTTTTATGATAAGAAATGTTATTTATAAAAATGACAAAGTCGGTACGCAACGACTCATTTTGCTAGTCATCCCAATGTGAAGAGTGCCCAGGCATTTGTTAGATATCTTTTTCCGATGCGGGATTATTGAATTTATTATTGAAGGGTTTCACAAATAAACAAATGTGAAGTAAATTAAGGGATTATGAAATTATAGGTGCGTTCCAACAGGCTGTTGCCGATACAAAATTAATTTATCTGATGTCACATCAAGCGTCGTGGGAAAAATAGCCATTAAAAGCTCTCCCCATCGCCATTATTAACGACAGATCCATAAAATTGATTAGAGATTTGAGATAACACAAATATAACACTTATTTCGATATCTGGCTCATTTTCCACACCACCCAAGAGGTAAGAACCACAAGTGCGCTTTTTTTATAGAGGTGTCCCCGGTAGGCCTAATCCTCTGTCTGAACCGTATCGTTCACATTAGCGCGCGTTACACGGATTTTGATCGAAGTTAAAACATTTCTGTACACTGATGTTACGGTAACGTACGTTGATATTATTAGGTAATGTGTCCGGAATTGTGTCACTCAGTAATACGGAGGCGGTGCGTTTGCACGATTACGAGTCGAGGGCAGTATTCCTTAGCGGTACCCAACGACACACGGACTCGACACAGAGACCGCCTACACGCTCCCGCCACTCACTGCCACTAAACTAACTCCCTTTTGTGATGACTTCAGTCACATAAATCATTGTACACACGTACTTCACTTTTCCCGCATACGTTTACGGTTTATAGTTCACACTTGCTTCCGGCTAAAATATCAATACACATATAAGAGAGCACCGCTAGCGTTACTTATAAATAATTAGTGATATGTATATGTCACTATCATTATAGTTTTGGTTATGTACAAATAATATTAAATACATATTTAGCTAAGATCAAATACCAACAAGCTGATCAACTGGAAAAAGGCTTATTTATAAAAACGTTACATAACTATTACAATCATAAATTAACCTCACAAAAGTTATGTGATCTGACAACATTATGCAAAGAGATAAAAGGTTTAGTGGTGGCGGCCACGCACCTTCTCATTACTCTGTGATAACATTGTAGACCATCACACCATACAAAATCACGCTTTCAAATTTATCACAAACAAAGCAACATACCTGATAAATGTACAGTATATAATTTTGATCGTAATAATTATATCAACGTAGCTTCCCAAGCAATATCCAGCCTCCAGCCCCGTCAATAAACAAAACAAATTTCACATTATAATTATGTAAGTTGACAAACGAATAAGCGAATACAAGATATCTGCAATGAACCCTGTCGTGCGGTATCGACGACCTATCGCTTGCCCAGCGAACTCGTAAATACTATAATAACATACATTATCGACAGCGATAATTATGCTAAATATAACAACAAAATTTATCGTCATGTAGGTCATGACACATTCCGAAATTACATTTCTTATAAGTACTGCTTTGGTTTTCAAATCCTTTAATATCTTACTGAATAATACTGGTTGGGTCAGTTACATGTTGCGAAGTTACAATTAGAGAAAGCAATGGTATACAATTGCAATTAGTAGAACTTCCCGATAATATGAACAGTAGAGAATTTTACATATTTTAACCTGAGCTGAATAATGAGAAAATAAAGATCTTTGTAATTGTAACATTGCATGCACATTTTACTTGCTTTTTTGGTTAGAATGAGTTCCGTTAAATCAGTGAATATAAACGTTATATTGAAATACTTATATTATTATTACTTTTTAAAAATGTTATATTAGAATAGGTACATAAAATATTTTACTTCAATCTATGCCTAAATGAAATAATTTGGCTACTGACTGATATTCCGATTTCTTTATTAGAAAAGAATTCATACAATACTTATTAAAATAAAATTTATTGTTAAAAAAAATTACGTAGATTATGTATATAAAAATATCGCTAATAAAGTAAAGTCATATGTACTTAACGTAATCTATTCCAGATTAATACGAATATTTTTATCAGAACCAACGATTATGTTATAATTATATGGTACATGTGAATCTATTTGCGCAAGTTAAAAGCGTTAAAGTAGACGTTATCATGAGCGGTCGAAGCCCCTTAGCTTTACCAGATCACGTATTTGTACACACAACGAGATAGATAACCCTGTCTTCTCTTCTGATCCTTTACATCTTTTGTTTCAGATAATACCTACATTAATGTCCAGGTATTTTATGTGAGTATTATCTTAAACATGATGATAAATTTTCATTAACTGATTGGGAGACGCCAAAATATTGTTTGTTACATTTAGATGTACTATGATCTGTACTATATCAAATTGACGACTAAATGACATATTATAATTTTACTAAGATCTGAAAAAAGTACTTTACGTGAAGCGGGTAATTACGATTGTAATAAATTACGTGTTTCCTAATAGGTGTTCGAAACATAAGTTAGGATCATACGAATTATTATTCAGGAGCTGTTTGATACGACCGATAACGATCTTAACGTAGAACCATAGACAATCGTACGTGTTGGGAGTTGAAGTTATCTTTGGTTAATTAAAATTGGCAGTGCGTGAGACGATCACCGAGTGCCTTACCCACTTATAAGCTGCACACGTGCCTGTCAATGAACTCTGTAGACTATGTCAGGCGAATAGTTACTCGCACGTGGAACAGTTGACCAAACTTTCAATAGCACGATTTCCAGATAGCAGAACAAGCAGGATATATGTGCTATTCTCGTTCTTATCAGTACGTTTATAGTCATTTTATTTTTCTGAATTAAACTAAAATTTAAACCGTTGAAAAAAACAGAATTAACGTTCAAAAACATTCAATACTGTAGCATCTCAAAGTGAAAAAAGAATTTGATAGATCGTCATCTGTGCGGGTCATCGAACTTGACTCTATCAATGGCTAACTGACTGATTAGGAACTTCAAATTGAGTATAAAAATTGCGAATATAGAATACTAACGGGCAAAGATGAGGACATTATCAGTGCGGGCGAGGAAATCGTCCTGCTCGGTGTGCGTGACGAAGGTCCGAGACAGCGCAGGCGCATCGGCCTGCACTCCCGCTGGTAGTGGTCTGCGCTCGAACCGCTCCATGAGGTCCGCTGGTACGCGCGGCAGCTGCCGCCCCGTGGGGTTAGGCGCCTGGGCAAATCCCAGCTTGGCGAGCAAACTTTCACGAATCACCCGTAGGCTGTACTCGCGGGCGTTTTCGTACGAGCGGCAGGAAGCACAGATCACTTGTGCCGCCGGGGGCTCCTGTGGACAGGCGAGCTCGGCGGCGACGGCCGCCAGCCACGCGGCGAGCAGCAGCAGGCTCGCGGGCCTGGCCCGCGGCCCGCGCGTCGCGCCCAGCGGACGCGTGGTGCGGCAGAGCGGGGAGGCGGCGCGGGCGGCTCGGCGGAGCGAGGCGAGCGATGTGCGGCCGCGGGCGGCGCGTGCTACACTGCACGCGGAGGCGCGGCCGCGGCGCGCGAGCGCCACGCACGGCTCTCCCCAGCGTTGCAGCTGCCCCGCGCCCGCGCCGCGAGCCGCCCGCCCGCGTGCTCTGCGCATGAATCATCCTGCAACACCGCCCGCCCCACAGTCACCCATCAGTTACAGAACTTAAATTATATTACCTGCGTAAGAAAGTTTACCACATTCCTATCAGAATTAATCATGTTTGTTGCTAGTACAATTAATCAAATTAATCTTTATAATCGACAAAGTTAATTAAAATGTAATATCTGTAGTATTTTAGTATAAACTTGAATATGACACCAAAGGGTGGTCGAGTAACAAGGTGAATATATGTGTCCAGACTGTACCTGCCGCCGCTGCCGGTGCTGCGCTGCTGTGGGCATGTTCGATGTGTAGACACGAGTGAGACTGACACTGAGGGCTATAAGACTACGCTGGCAGCGCGCGTCGCTCTCATGAATCATAGATAATACAAATTAGGCGTGAGGGCGCTATCGCCAACCGAAGACGTTAGTTATGAAATGGTTTAATATCCATGTACATATAAATATCGTTGTGCCCATCTATACAAATAAATAAAATTGGAGTGTCTATAGTTTTTCATACTAAAGTAACCGCTTTTTACTAAATGCCTAATATGAATATTATGACTTACATTTTGTTCTTATATGCTTATAAAAATATTGGAACACGTCTGTTAGCATGTACCTACTCGTAACAACACTAATCACAAGGGTCGTAATTTTGTGTAGTTAAAACTATATTTTTGTTTGTAGGTATAATGATAATGACTATTTACATGTGAACCACATATAACTGATATTCTTCAATACAAAAACATATACCTACATATTATTTGCATTTTAGGCTTTTTTTAACTTCTCACCTTCGGATGAAATAATTATATAATAATTATGTATGTGTTGTACTTTTATGTAGTTAGTTTAGAAAACCTATCAAAATTGTCGAACTAATTGGAGCATAATATTTTAATTCAGTTTAAAAAATCAAATTATTACTATTTTTAAAATTTAAAGACTATATCGAAGCGAAGCGAGGGTGGGTTCCATGTTGTATAATATGGCTTAACATAAAATATAAGTTACAGAATTGAAAACTGATCATGGTCTTTTAATTTTAATTCTCAAAGGTTCGTAAATTTTATGATTTATATCAAGATACTAGATGTGCCCGCGACTTCATTCGCATGAGTGTCAAAACTTTTTCTAACATTAAAGTAGCATAAGTTACTCCTTGTTATATCAGCTATCTGTCAGTGAAAGGCCCGTCAATTCGGTCCAGCCGTTTCAGAAATTAGCCGGAAAACACAGACAGACAGACAGAGAAAAATTAAAAAAAAATGTCATTTTGGTATATGAACCATGTATACATATATAATTATTTTTTACTCATGCATCCTAGGGACCCTCCTCACAAGAGACTCAGACTATAGTTCGCTGAGCGACTTATTGCTTGCCTCGACAATAAAAGGAACGAAAGATTCGCGATTCTAACATCGGTAATTTCGGCTTGCGTTGATGAGTCAGTCCTTAATCTATTCTGATATTAATTAAGATTATATTGATTTAACAATGTACTCATAACTTTCCATTACATACACTTATATTGTTTACTTCTTCACATAATTAAAACTCTCTTTTCCACTGTCATTTAAAATACATTTTTAAATCTGTCTGAATACTTTACAAATGATTCATTTTCTTTCATAAGGTGATGAATAATAATATTGTTAATAATTAATTATTTCCTATGATCATGAACATAGCTGATTATAAATACTCACGAAATATTGAATAGTAAAATGAACATAGAGCTACAAAAATGTAATTTTTTTTGTAGTATATCTAGTTAGTTTTTGTAGTGCGGAGAAACTAGTAGAATATCTAATGTTCATACTGTACACACATAATATGTATATGGACATCCACACTGTCTTTGTAAACAATAGATAGGCCTGAGGGCTCTTGAGATGTGCCTTGGTGAAATAATGAAAACTTATTGTTTTCTTAGTTGCGTACAATAAAAAACGATTACCTACAATATTTTAAGAGCTAATATGCAAGCCGTTTACTGCTCGGACATGTACTAACTGTGCAACATAATATATGTACATGATCTTGTCCTATTAAATACATTGTAATTGTAAA
>DWEC01002672.1:0-11418 GCA_018245735.1 Microceris miodesmiata
CCTTAACCCTCTCAATATGAGAGGAGACCCATGTTCCAGCAGTGGAATTATAATGGGTCGATTATTATTTTTTTTTTTATTTTTTTAATAATAATTGATAGTTAACATTCTTTACAAGATATGAATTCCTAATCCAAGCATGTATCATAAGTATCTGCAGTATACTGACCGTTTACCAAACTAGAGACTGCGAACACTCCAGCCCAACGCAAATGGCAGAACTGTTATTGTTTAACCCATTTAAGATGTTAATAATACTTGATGTGTATACGTTAAGGCAGTTAAAGCTTAAAGACCGAACTCATGTAATTAACCTTCTCTGAATTAAGCCTCTAACGCGTCGAGTACGACGTTAGCGCGCAATGATCACTGGAAAGGAAAACGGACTACTTATATTCATGTGTAAAAAGCTACGGCCGCTTTTATTTCACAAAGAGTTGTGAGAGATACAACCGTGCGATAAATTCGTTTTAATAATCCTCTTTTGTTATTATTTTTTTTTCTCCGTTGATAATTTTATTTTAATTCGTTGGGATGAAATTTGTTTATGTGTGTCATAATTTTTAATGTTAGGTGCTGTCTTTTTTGTGTATTGTGTTTAATATTTTGCTGAAGGATAACATTTTTTAAAAGGTTTTTATTTAGCTTGACTTTGGAGGGCTTAATATATTAATTGAAAATTTACCTCTTTTCCATTGACCGATTTATCTGACATTTGGGATACGCCGTTAGTTCTGATGGCACTACAGTTATGGGTATTCGGAATTATTGTAAATCTAAGATAGGTCACTATGCAATGACGGATTTTTTCAGCTCTCGCAATATGTGTATGTAATGAAATGGGTTCGACTCACAAAATTAAAGAGTCCAGAGATAGAGTGTTTTTAAAGATCTAGTTTTCAAAATTATTTCCTGTTATATCGCAATAGTATTCGATAGGTCGCCAGAGCCTCATCTGTTATAGCAGGGTGCACCACGTGCAAGTGAGGTTGGCTTGGACTCTTGAGATGGTGGTTGGAACTCCTTACACCCCAGTATTATATAGTAAGAGAGTATAATTTTTAATTTATTCCAGTATTATATAGTAAGAGAGTATAATTTTTAATTTATTCCAGTATTATATAGTAAGAGAGTATAATTTTCAATTTTCTGGGTGAACGTAAGACAGTAGCACAATGTTCAGGTACTGGTCAATGGCTTTATCAGAACTGATTACCATAACAAAATTCAGTTTTCCGACATTATTTTTGCTCCTAATTTCACCCTCTTTCCATAAAATTTGCCGCCATTGTCCGATACTTTTCAAAGGGCTTGGAAATAACGTGCAAAGGCTCGCCCTTATAAACTTATTCCAAGTTTGTGAACATTTTCCATGAATACAATAAGTGAATTTTCATATTTTGTAAAGAGCATTCGTTTGTTTAGTTCGTAAGTCAGTTATAGGTGTGTTTATTGATCATAAAGGAAGTGCTTAGTGACTTAACTCGCTTTGTTTCCATGCAATCTTTTCAATAAAATTAATTAAATTAAAGAAATTAAAAACGTTTTTATTTTTTTCACAATTGTTTTTCACTAAAGTTAGCGACAGATACATTCTATGGAGATGTTTTAGTTTGTGTTTAATTGATCTTCAGCATAAGATGAACTTTGTACCCACAATTATTCCATTTATCCTAAATCGTTAGCATTCGATCGCTGAAAGTGCTGAGTACAGTTAAAAATTCGTCGGAAGCCTCAACGGCAATGCCCTAATTGTACTTGACATTAAAATATACCTATGTATGTATGCCTTTATACGAGTATAATTCATACATATCGCTTATTTGCAACTAGAGTGTAATATGTCAAAAACATAAATCAGGCAAGACTGTGGCCAAAAGCTAACCTATTAAGTATAAAAAAAACATTCCCAGAAAACAGTTCAGAAAGTTATTAATCATAATTATTCTATGACTATTATAGTATTATATGACTAATAGATTATTCCATGATGTGTACCTAACTATTATACTAGTCATAGAATAGTTATGATATCAAACTTTTTGAGCTGTTTTTTGAAAGGTAGTTTTTCTGAGACACTCTATTCGGAATGTATGTAAGTATACAAAAGCATTTGATAAAACAAAATAAATGTCACGACTCAAATTAAAACGTCTCGTTGTAATGTCACTGTAATGTCACGTTGCACAAATATTTAACTATTTAACTATTTTGCACGTGCAGTTTTATTAGTAAGCAACTGTGCATTTAATGCTACTTTTACGATTTTTTTTTCAACCCATTACAATTCCAATGTTGGAATACGGGTCTCCTCTGATATTAATTAAGAGGGTTTAGGCCATACTCTGCCACGCTGGCCAAGTGCGGGTTGACAGACTTCACACACCTTAGAAAATATTTTTTTTTTACGAATTATTAATTTAAAATTTTATTTTATTTTTTTTACGAATGTAAACAAAAAACTTATTAGTTGTTTCATATGACAGTGTATAAAAGTAGATTTTTGTGTATTGTGGTAGTAAAAATATTAATAATAAAAGAGTTTGGTTATCATAATACATATATTTATAATGGCTTTTTGGTGTTCAAAGAAAAAATACGTAATCTTTAATAAGACAATATCATTATTCAAGTTTTTTTATATTAAAAAAATATATAACTTCTACACTCGTAATGAAACAATATTGTACTATGTTTTTTTTTTATTTTCACAAAACACGTATAACTAATATACTAGTATTAAGGCAATATCATTACACAACATGAAATATATTATTGATTGACTGTGTCATAAATTTTTGTCTAATCTTGTGTTACTACATATAAATGTGTTGTCATATTCTGATATACTTTTTAAAGGTACATTGGACAATATTTAAAGTATAATTTAAGTTTTACATCAGTGGCCACAATGTGCGCAATCAGAACTTATACGAATTTAAGCTCGAAGTTCGAAGCTCTCGTACAATTCAATTGGTTTTGTCAAAAACTGCAAAATATTTGTCAAAAATTAAAAAAGTCAAATTCCACACAAAATCGCAAAACAAACATATTAAAATGGTGTACATCGTCACAACTATGATAGAGTAATCAGCGAACTTAGAAATACTGTAACGGACAAGCTTATTAAATGTTTCCAAATCCTATTCGAAAAATGTATAACGATAAAAACATAAAACGATGATCGTCATAGAATTCTCAACACGTTTGTGCAGTTGGTCTTCCTAATGTGTGTTCCGGACCGTTTGGTATTTCTGTTGTTATAAATAGTCAAATATTTCAGAACCTGATGTACCAAAACTTAATTCAAATACATAATACGTTTCGATACAAACAAAATTTTAGACCAAGCCGTATCTGCTTGTTGTTTAGACTACTATGCTTAAATTATACGTTCAATGTTTTAATAAAAAACTCCAATAACAAAGTTGATCTTGCTGCATATTTTATATTTTATACTTAATAGCAAAAAACGTAACATAACGCCTGTAGTCCTCGAAGAGGTAGGCAGAGGAGTGTAGTACACTCCCACGTTTGACCAGTTACGTTTATGTCCCACAATGGAATAGCTGGTGAGCCTATTCCCAAACACCGGGCACACATCAAGGCACGGATCCGGGCACACACTCGAAGTCTGGACTCCGAGTCACTACTAGAAATTCTAAATTAGAAAAATCCAGTAGTACCCGATCCGGGATTTGAACCCAGGACCTACCGATCGGCAGTCGCGCTTGCAACCGCTCAACCAACGAGGCAGTGATATTTAATGGTAGTCTTATTTATGCAGTCCTATTACTAGTTAATACTAATTTATAGCGTCTTATTAACAATGAATCCAAACTTAACTAAATCACAATCATATCTCACTCCCACAAGCCAGTTTATGGTCATTTGCAAGGGTTATAGGCAGCTACAAGTAACAGTAACTACTGATTGTTAGTTTGTTCTATGTTAATATAATAAAATTTGTTTGTCTTAATGTAAATCGAATAGTAACTCCATCTCTGCCTTCTATGGTGTCGCCTCAAAATAGGTTTTATTAAAATTTCATGTCGTCATAACTCGAATCTTGGTGAAGGACACTGCCTGCTTAGAACGGTTTTTATATCTACTCGTAAAAGTGTGGAATAAGAGATAAAAAATTATATTGAATGACTGTAATTTCTGTATGAATATTAGTATTAATGTATCTAGTATGTTTATAGTCATTCGAAACATCCATCAGTTAAGTCATCATCAGTTAATTTTCTTCTGAGCTTGTATTTCAATTTTAATTAGGTACTTTCATTAATAAACCAAAGTAGCTTAAAGTTTTACTTAAAATTAAAATAAATTGGTTCAGAAAGTTAATAAGTTTTAATGTAAATTCCAGTGAGCCGAACGGAGACTGCGTAACGAAGGATATCGGCAAAAGTTTCAAAAAGTTTACAATTTCAAGTCGCGTGTAATCAAAAGAGTCCTACGTATAGTACGAGGTATTTTTATTCATCATTAGATTTTAATTTCGCCCTTTATTTGTTTTCTACTGTCACAACTTCTGAACGCTGCCAGTTTTAATGAACTTAAGGGCTCGTAGCAATGTTCAAGTTTATAATAAACATTTTTTTTAATCAACTATCCGTAAACTAACTTTACTGACGATCTGAAAGTGTAACATATATGGATTTTGCCTTATTCGCGCCTCTTACCAGGCTTACTTCACCAGACTGCGCCATTATATATGTATAATTAGTTATATAACACACATACATATATAACGGTGGCTATACGTTTACACTGTATTTAATCAGAGACTTCTAATCCGATTATCGTTTTAAATAATCACGTGGCTTTGTTCACAATGTTTAATTTTATAATATTCTGTTTTGTGTTTATTGCGAAATTTTAATAAAACGCTCACAGCAGGTTCATTTAAGTAGTTACATCTATAGTTACAAAAGTATCATAAAATATAATGATATAATGAGTTATTGTGTTCTGCGAATATATGAATAAAGCTAAAGAACCTAACTTGGTAAAGATTTGATAAAGTAATAAAAATGCCATACGCATTTTTCGTAATAAAATAAGTAATGAATATTAGGGACAGATATTGTCGTACAGTCTACATAGCAATGGTTCCGATACATGGAAGAAATATTATATTGCCTCGAATAGTTTCTGAAACTTAATAAAAATCGTATAATAAAAGCGAGGCCGTGTTCCAAAACGTTTTATTAGCTTAGCGGCTCAGATGTTTTATCCGATAACAATGTGTTCATTCAAGAGGTTAGCTTCTGTTCGCAGAGAACTTCGTGTTGCTAAGATGATTTATAAACGTTTGCTCTCTAATCAGCCGACGAGGCATATACATATATGTATGTTTAATATATTTTATATGATTCCTTTCAAATGATTCATTTACTTAAATAAGCAGATTAATATTATTATTTTTATTGGACATTCTGATAATAATAATATGATATTTATGCGTATATTCATCAAATATCGTTTTTTGATCCAAAATGGTAGGTACTTTTGAAAAAGAGTAAGGTTCGTGCTAACCCCGCTGTATATTGTAAATATGATGTCTTTCTCCTTGTCCACGCGGAATCTCTTTAGACATCTGCTTCGTTTTGACTTTGTTTTGACATATGGCAATCTGTCGCCATGGTGATGATTCTCATCACAGACCTTCTTTATAAAGACTCATATATACCATTGTAATAATAACTGTCACTAAAATTGATTTTAAATTTAATAACAGGACTATAATAATAATAAAATGTTATGTTATAATGATAAATTTAAGTAATGTCTGCTCGCTTTTATTTAAATTATATGAGATAAAGTGCTGAATTATGACTTTAATGAACATTTACTGTTGAATCTCGTAGCAGCCGCCGTAGCTAGTTAATGATATACGCTAAGGACTCTAACAAGTGCTTAATGTTCAAGTAATATCCTAAAGTAATTTCATCTAGATACGCTTCTTACATGATTTTAATATAACGCAATAACATAGTTATAATAAAAATAAAATTAATATCACGCCTGTAATGTCTGCAGTATTCAGAGGAGTGTACTACACTCCCACTTTTCACCAGTTAAATACATTTAAGTCTCACTATGAAAAAGTAGTGAAAAAGTATTGTCTTTTATAATGATACAGCAGCCTTTTTACATAATGGGGCGCGCAGCTCCCTTACGCTACTGTGGGAGGCTTGGTGCATACTTCGCCACACTGTTCCAATGTGGATTGTCTATGGTAAGAGTTAGTTGTCGACTTGTGTATCTAATGTACTTATTTTACTTTTTAGTAATGTATAATGTTAAAAAACTAAAATTAATTATTAACCCTGTGTTATTATGTTATTAACCCTCTCAATATGAGAGGAGACCCATATTGCAACAGTGGAATGATAAATGGTTCAATTATTATATTTTATTTATTTATTTTAATGTTAAAAAAACTAATTTACATCCACGAACGACGTCCCATACTAATATAGAAAAAAAAACTAATACATTCATAATTTAATAAGTTTAACAGTATAGGAATCCATATTCAAATTATTTCGTTAACAAAACATTTTTTCTTCGCTCTATCGCCATTGGAAAGGTGCCGCATCGTGTGGTCTCGAATGTCAAAGTCCGTCAAAAATCATAGTGGCCCTGACCATGACCCATCCAATTGTTTCTCATGGAACTCATGGAAGTTAAGATTTGAAATATAATGCAAAATCACAGTCTCGATAACTATGAATATTTTCATGATTTTGTTTATTAAGTTATTAAGTTAATCTGTTTTATGTGATTGATTCGTTTAAAATATGTATTGAATTTTATTTAAATTTCCTTCCTTAAATTCAGGCCGATAGTCTATGTTTTATCATTTATAATTGAAAAGAAGGATAACGCGTTATTTTTATTCCTATTTTTTAGTGTTAACATCTTCAACATTTCTAATGTTTTTAAACATATATATTAAATTTTCTTCCGATAGAGAGATTAGATTAGATTTCTCAGTGGACAGAGATACTGTTACTGAGCACATTTTCTGTACCTACATATCGACAATACACTTTAAAGTATTGAACATTAGCTAACATTAAAATATTTCCATTGTAAAATTAAATATCACTTGTAATAACTGCGAAGGAAACTATCGTGAGGAAACCTGCACAACTTGTACAACTTCGAGTTCAAAAAATTGTGTACTCTAAGGCGTGTCAAGTGTGGCACAGTTGACCAGCGTGGAAAACTATGGCCTTGACCCTTTCGACCCCTGTCCAACAGAGGAACCATAAAAAAGGGTTAAACAAATGAGTTACTGACAACTAAATGTTTTCTAAATAATGTATAGCAACATAGTTACCTAACAAATGTTTAGTAACGTTTTAAAAAATTCTGTAACAGCAGTGTAATTGCTTCATTATATACAAACACATAAATTCTTATATGTATTATTCGGAATTTTCATATTTTTATCATTATCATGAACATAATCGACACTTTCAATGTTCCATTATTACCCACGTGTCTCCTCCGACAATGAGAACCATGGATTCACATCTGCCACAGAATTACTGAATTCTATTGTGAGATTTAACATCCGTACTTATGAGGACGCAGTCATTCGATACTGCAGGGACATAACAAAAAAACCGCTGCCCACGTACACACGGCGGATGTCTCATTATCTAAACGCTCGTTCTATTGATATGTCACGTCTAACGCGCTGACATTGTGACACAACGTACCATTATCATATCAGCTGTTCGGGGTGCTTTGGTCGTCACAGATGGAGCTATAATATATCGCTAGTTTTCGACTTGAGTGTAATATCTCAAAAACACTCTCTTTATAATAGTTATCTTTGTATATCATAGTGTTGTCTATAAGTGATTTAATATTAAGAGAATAACTATGATTTCCAACTTTCTGAACTGTTTACTGAAAGAGTGTTTTTCAAATGTTACACTCTGGTCGCATATGAGCGATATACATACTCGGATATATTATAGCATGGTATATCACGTTGTACTGTGTAAGGGCGCGTAACATAAGTAATTTGTGAACCGTAGCAGTGTACTACACTCCTACCCCTTGGGAAAATACAGGCGTGACGGTATTATATAATGTTTATAGTAATGCTTGTATGACTGCAGACGTAGCTTTAATACATATATGCTTTAATACATATACATATGTATACGTGAACAAATGTAGCAAGACATATCTCAGTATAGCAAAACAGAGCTGATAATGACCGCACATACATAGAATAGCTAACATTTGTGGTCGTCTATAATATATTTTATAGAACTGTATATTAATATATATTTCAGCTCCATCTGTGACGACCTTATCCGTCTAACGTATTGTGTAGCATAATGACTATTATTTCGCTTTTAAATGTCTCATATTATACCCAGTGTTACCTTTAAACACACGAAAACATTTTGATATTTAACTTTTTGTTTGACGCAGATTTTATATTTCTAAGCGTTGAGAAATACTACGATCATTTATTTTCATAAACACTAGTAGTTAAGTAGCGATTGAAATTCATTAACTTTTTCCAGTTTCATCGTTTTTGAGTTTCTCATGTCACATAGTACCTAACTACCTACACTTCTATCAATTTGTCGTCTGTGCTGCTCATTGGAAACAGACGGTTTCATGTCTGACATTGATAATAGGAACGGATATAAATAATGTTGTATTTAAATCAATTTAAGATATTTGTTACATATATTATGTATACATTTTAGCTTTCTGCACACATTCTCTACATAACTTGTAGTTATATCAAGTCTCGGTACAATATTCATAAAAATCTATATCAAGAATTATACCAAGACGAATATTTTAAAGAATAGTAATACGATTTACTAAAATACTTAAATAGCTTGTGACTTATGTTTTTCTGTCTATACATTATGAGCCAGAAAATCACTTCTATGGGCTTCCACGCACTTCAAGTTCTTAACAATGTACAGCCCATGCCCTAAAATTTGATAGACTTTATACCAGCTTGATGACGTCACGGCGGCATGTTTGTACGGTGCGAAAGCACTAACGAGCCCTTTATAAAATAACACGCAAGTCTCAAGCTGTCGCATACAGGTTGTTTAATAATATCTGAACTTTTGCACCCGATGCCTTTCGATTTCGATCAAATTAGGAAAACATTTTACATGTACTTTAAATCAATTTATAAATAAATAAACGTATACAAATAATAACGTAACATCACGCCTGTTATCCCCGAAAAGGTAGGCAGAGGCGTGTAGTACACTCCCACGTTTCACCAGTTACGTCTAAGTCCCATGGAATAGATGGTGAGCCTATTTCCATACGAGGGACACAGGTCCAGACTCTGAGTCACTACTAGAAATTCTAAATTAGAAAAATTCAATAGTTCTTGACCTGAGATTTGAACCCAGGACAGGCAGTCGCGCTAGCAACCACTCGACCAACGAGGCAGTCCCACAAATAAAAACATTTAACAAATGTATTTATTTTTATATCAAAAAACAACAAAATTCGAGAATTTTTATGCTCTGTAATTTGTCTTTGTATGGTATTTCGTAAAACAATGCCCAAGATGCAACCTAGGTTTACCAGGTCAGGTGTCACAATAATATATTACTTCCCGCCTGGTTCCAGGTGTATTGCGATCAGCGCAAACCTTACAGTCCCGTTACGGCCCTTTAAGTACTACGTGCAGCTTTCCATTGAGTCTGATGTCGTCGGAATGCGACGTAGAAGTTTGTTCACGATGCTGGCGATATGTTCCTCTCAATTGCTCGACAAGTGTTAAAAAAATTGCAAAGGGCTCAGTGGCTTTTCCTCGTTTTTGTCTTTTCTTGTTTATAGACAAGATAAGAACCGATGAGGCAAATTTCCATGCTCCTAAAAAAAGCTTACGCCACAATTTTAACGATTTTCGCAGAAAACAATATGCTAATTCATATTGATCGGTCCGATCAACACGACCCATATATTTTATATAGTCCAATACAATCTTCAAGGATTTCTTGACAAGTACTTCCACACCATCTCGTATAATTCTTTTGACCGTCAACATTTCTGTATCGCCTTTTGTAGTTGAACTAGTGACAATCTTCTTGTCTTTCTATCCTAATAGTAGGGTGTTGCTCCATCGATACGCGACCGTATACTTTTTCGATAAATTTGGGTTTTTTATTTCTTTGGGCAATCCTTTCCTATTTGTTGGGATCGTTCCGGTGATATTGCATTTCAATTTAGCTAGTTCTTGAGTTAAACCATGACTAGGATAATACCGACCCGTGTACGTGTGGTTCCCCTAACCACATGAAGTTTTCTCAACAACATGTTGTATAAGTGAAACGGAATTCTTGATGAAATAGGGTAAGTCGGGTTTGGTCAAGCGCTCTGTTGCGAGTGATCAATAATATGGCAAAATGCAGCATACGTAGCTAGTCTTTCAGTCAGCTAGAGTATAGACTCTAATACCACATTTAGTCAGTGTTTTAGGATTGTACGTTGTAACGAAATCCGACCCTTGAATTTTATCGTTGACTCGTTCACATATATATGCTCGCCTGGTATAAAGTAATCCAAGAACTTTGAGTTGATGTAGTCTAAAAAGCAACTTACTCGTTGTAGACGGGTTGTCGGATTCGTGTTGCGTGGTGAAATAGTTTTCAGATGAAGCATCCAGTATATTTGGTTAAACCTGTCTATTGCAATTGTGTCCGAAAAAAAAGAAATATAACTGGCGATGACCAATACTCTTGCAAATTTGCCATCGGCATTGTGCCCATCACGCCAGCTTGGCCATATTGAATTTGCAGACAGCGTCTTCCCTTCCAATTTTTGTTTTGCATATGTATTGGTTTCACAAACAATTTTTTCCACGAGGTCATTGGTAAAAAACAGTTTAAAAAATCCATTGGTTCTTCGATATTAGAAACTATTTGTGATGCTCTGGGGTTTTGGCCAGATATAAATTGTAGATTCGGAGATATTTTTTCGTACTCTTTGCAAAGTACCCAGATTGAACTGCTTGTATAAAGATACAAGCTTTTGACTTCACTTTCAACTTCACTTTCACTCTCTATAATTCTAATTTTGCGTCGTCTCACACCTCTTATTTCTTAACTGTCTTCTCCACTGAAATCGTCCGCTTCGTGGCGTAATCTGTCGGAGATCGATGTAATTTCTTCATCCAAGCCGAAAAAATTGAATTCGTCCGATACTAAGCTGATCTGATCTTGATCCATATTTTAGGTCCATCTAGGATAGGATCCATATTTTAGCTCAAAAATTTTCAGTTGCTATATACAACCGATAGCCGCTGGAGCAGACGAGTTCTGGAGTGGAGACCGCGACTTGGCAAACGTAGCGTAGGACGCCCTCCAGCTAGGTGGAGTGACGATATACGCA
>DWEC01002673.1:0-11418 GCA_018245735.1 Microceris miodesmiata
GGCATTTAGCCGTGCCTATTTGGGCTGCGCTATACCGCAATCAGCCGGTCGCCAGTGCTTTTGTGATTGATATTTTTTGTTAATTTAATTTTTGAATTTGATTTTTGATTTTTAAATTGGAATTTTTTAAATCCACGTTCCACCAGTAATATCTGTAACCATTATATGACGAAAGTGTACTCTGGGTTTCGTTACTTCGCGAAACACGTCTGCTCTGTAACGAGTTTCACCTTAGTATTACCAATGTCTTTATTTTTCAGAGGATGCGTGTTACACACAACATTGAATATACACGCAAACGCTAATAGAAGGCAACGGCGTTATCTTCTGTTTACGAAAGGCACGCAATGGGGTGTAAGTGATACTTTTAAAAACTTTTTTCTCCGCGCTCACAGTAAACAATTCACGTGCGCGCCAGTAGAGTTTGGTAAGGAATAAAGTTTAAAACTTATTAAGGACTATTTAGGTTTCTTATGAGACTCGCTTGGGTAGAATATTGAAAATATTTTTTTATTGGTATTTATACAATTATTATTGTCGTAATTATTAAAACCACGATCTGACTACCTCATTGGTCGAGTGGTTGATAGCGGGACACCCGATCGGGAGGTCTTGGATTAAAATCCCGGATCGGGGACTATTGGATGTTTCTAATTAAGAATTTCTAGTAGTGATTCGGAGTCTGGATCTGTTCCCGGTGTATGGCAATAAGTTCACCATCCATTCCAAGGGACTTAAACGTAACTGGTGAAACTGTGTACTACACTCTGAGGGAGTGTACTACACTCCTCTGCCTACCTTTTTGTGGATTGCAGGCTTGATGTTACGTAGGTAATGTTACGATATAGTATTATGAACACAGTAGCAGGATATCATATATACGCGTATATTTTAGGTATTTGCGACGGTATCAGTGCCATTGGAACCTCCAGAGACAACAGTCAGCATGGCGTGGTTTTTCGAAGCCAACTACTACGCCGTAGACAACGCGACTTACCTTGACGCTTTACTTGGAGACATAGAAGTATGTAATTAATGCTTCATTCCAAATATGAATAGTTCAACGGTTTCAATTTTGGCTTTCCGTTCCGAAGGTTAGGTAAAGCTCAGTCCAGCATGGATACTTAAATGCTGATGGTGATGACAATTATGATGATGATGATGATCCGAAAGTGTCAGGTTCGAGTCCCCGACACATAGAAAACGCTGCGAAGTCAGTGGTGTAGAAAAGCTGAGTACAAAAGTGTTTTAGGATTAAATATCGCTCCTCATAAAGACGAAGCAAAACATCGCTGAGAAAGCCGTTCACTTGAGAGTTCATAATTTTCTCCCAGACTAGACGTGTGCAGACTACTAACTTACACTAAGAATATAGTCTTGAGTTCTTGGTATTACGGTCTTAATATTATAAGATGTGAATAAATGATAAGATATCAATTGATGATTGCAGTATAACAGGTGGACTTTAAAAAGAGTTCTTAAGTATCGAAATGTACATATGTATGTATGTAGTATGTACCAACAAGTATACTCGTATGTGATCTATATATTAGTACAATATATGGATACTATTAGTTTAATAGTACATTCTCATTGTAGGTACCAAGTGTTCGAAAAAAACGCGGCACATTAAGCAACGACTTAACGCGAAGATACCTCTACATTTTTATAGAGTCTATGCTGACAAAGTAAGTTATATTTATGAATTATCCAATTATTTTGCGTTTTAAGATTGAATGTAACGCTGAGATTGAATGTAACGCTGATTGAATGTAACGCTGTAACGATAAAATAACCCATAACCAGAAACATACCTGAACATCTTAGAGTTCTCCATAATTTTCATGACAGCCTAGTGGTTAAGAATTCAGCCTCTCATTCCGATGGTGCTGGTTCAAATCCATGGCGCCCACCTTTTTGCTAAAGTACATTTTTAATTTAAGTATCACTTGCTAACGGGGAAAGAAAACATCGTGAGAAAACCTGCACACCTTAGAATTTAAAAAGAAATTCTTAGGTGTGTGTAGTTTGCCAACCCACACTTGACCAGCTTGGCAGACTATGGCCTTAACCCCTTCAATGTTAGAGGAGACCCATATTCCAACAGTGGAATGATAAATAGTTCGGTTATTTTTATTATTATTATGGTAACCCTTGCTTATAAGCTCCTCAGCCGGTATACAATATTGGAACGAAAAAAGAGACGATAATGATGACACACTATTTACATGCATATGTGTATATATATATTGTCATATTTTACAATTGTGTGGATTTATTTTTATTTATTAACAAAACAAAATAACTCTAATAATATTTTAGCATCACACAAAAAGAAGAGTACAGAAGTTTCGATAATAATCATTACAATAATATAATATTTAAACAAGAAGAACAATACAAACACATTTTATCGACGTCAGAAATATAGAGTTCCGAGATTTACATTCATTCGAAACACGTAACTACTGTTCTATTATTTACATATTTTTGTACTGGGTTGCTATGTTCGCAGTTTTATATCAATATTTGACTTTAATTTAAACTAGGGCTGACCTAAATACTGGCCTGACCTAAATAGACATTAATTAACATGGACCAAATTTTATTCGACATATTTTTAAAATCCTCGTCAACGCTCGAACTATATAGTTCGATGTTATAAAAAATGACAATTCCTTTGCTTTTTACACAAATCAGCAGAAACGTAGAAATTGTTGGTGAGCGGGCTTTATTTTGGACAGCCCTGATTTAAAACAATTACATTTATTTACCAGCCGGGAGCGGCTTGTATTTTATGGACTGATATATTAAATCACGCCGTTGCCGCGTTGTGTCTATTGGCTGTTAATATCAAATAAAAATTATTTATATCCTTAACTTTCTAAATCAAATTTGCAGTCGTTACATCATGTCTTTCATTTAACTCCATTTACAAAACTATTTTAGATGAGCAATTGTTGACAGGACGATACTTCGCCACGCTTAAATTATTACGATCTTAACATACAAAACTGATGAAATAAAGAGATCTTTTTTAAACCTACGACTGCTATAATTATCTATTATCCATTATAACAGTTTATGGCATTTATATTATGCTAAAAGTGGCTATCTAAAATTTTAGCAGCCAATATTAAAAATGATACACGCGGGGGATCATGGGATTTTAAACTTTAAAGTGAGCGGGATATGTTGCAGTTAAAGACTAAATTTGCTTGCAGACACGGCTATCATGGGCGCCTCTGCTTGCTACGGGCCATTTGCGAGAGCAGCACCTCACATTTCTTGCATAATGGCGTCCTGGGCGACATACTTCATCTCATTCTCACGTAAGTTGGTACACACAATGAGTATAAGTCCGTCTATGACTTTAATAGCTCTTTGGTGACTGTTTGAAATGTATTTTATGAAACTTCGCCTGCAAACATACTGCAAGTACACTGTAATTATACTCCATTAAATTTCTGTTTGTGCTTTATCCATCTTTAATTCTTAAAGCTTCAGTCATTAGCGCCAGATCATTTTACGCTATCACTCAATGACAAACCGGCATCTCTAAAACACAGCTCCTTACGAAATTTCTTATCAAAATTTTGGAATTACCTATCGACTCTTTCATGATTTACTTTGAGCTTCCCTAGCCATATATTCCACGTGACTGTCTGCGTGTCTGTTTAAAAAAGCATTAAATGGTCCAACAAGACTTGACGATGCATCAACAAAACTGACATACACTTACAAAAAATGTATATTTCCTTTAAATAAATAATAAGATGCAGAAAACCCAGTATTATAGCACAATTGGAAAAGAATTTAAGTCCAGCGGAGGAGCTGTAAACGCTGATACCATGATGACGATGTTGATACATTTTACAACTTTGTTTTCAGGCCATCAACGTCAAAAGAAGAAATTGATTTAGACGATTTTTACTACGAAGCTGAATATGTTGGCTTGGAAAATAACTGCGGATATTACAGTATATATTGTCCAATTAATCCTTTCGATTTTATATCGGCGTATGTTAAAAATTAAATGTGATGTTAATTAATTTTTTTATCATTATAATGAATCCTTGGTTTAATGTACGGAGCTTTTAAATAAGATTTACAGAACAATTAAACAGTAACGTTACGAGTATGTTCGGGATAAAACTTTAAGGTAGTTAATGCTAGAACATGAGACGTTCCAGTTTAGTATTCAAGAGAAGCAATAACATTTATAACTGACTTATTGCTAAATGTTAGTAATATCTGCATTTGGATATGATTTAGTATGACATGTAGAGATCAGATATTATCAAGTGCAGGACATTTAATGTAACATAATTGTAATATTACAATTATTGGAACATCACCCCTGTACTTTTCAAAGGGGTAAGTAGATATAATATTAATATTCCATTTTTTATTTTGAATAATCCCATTTTTCACATTTTGCTCAGCAGACTCGATTGCAACCATAGACAAACAAGGCATTTAAAAAGGAAGCTAAATTGAATAGTTATTCTAAAACAATATTTGCTACAACTCTGAGTACATAGACTTTTATTTTCGCGCCATTCAAACAATTCCCGCCATCAAAATTCGCGGTTAGGACCAGTTAAAATGCGAGCGGTTCATGCTCAAATTGTAATATACAATTTCAATCTCGGACCACCGCACACTACAACAGCGACGGTATTTGGGCGTTATTGCGCGGAACGAGAGTACCAACGATCATATACAAGACCGTGTATAAAAAATATGCGTATATACGTGTGTATTGTATACTTGTATATACAAGTACTTTCGTACTGTACAGTACTATGTACATTGTACATATGATTGCTGTTGACCAAATAGACCAAGTTCTGTCTGATAGGAGAATTAGTCCCCGAAACAGACGTGCATGTGTGAAGAGTTGAATGAGATAACGGCAACTGGAATGTTATTTATGGAACTTACTATTACTGGAACGGTATTTTTTAAATTAATTCCATTTTACAATAAATATCAAATTGTGAACAAATAATGATTCTCACCTATTATTTATTCACCCTTTCGATTTAACCTCACTTAATTATACAAATTAAACAAGTTTGATATCCACAACAGCCATATTCATAGTTATGAGATTATTTCTGGAGCGAAGCGCTGATTCATACTAAATTATAAGAGCTATGAAATAGAATTTCTAATTACCCAAAAACCCGTTTATAAGTTCGGGCATTTTACTCTATTATAGTACTACGATTTTTACTATAATATAGTTACGCCAAGTCCTTACTGGGGTAAGCAGGGCACAGATCCATATCATCGCCAACTCGTTCTAGAGCAAAATGATAAGTAATCTTCAGACTGAAATCCTAGTCAGAGGAGATAGTCTTCAAACCAGTGGAACATAAAAGTGTTGCAACATACAATTTACAACATTTGAGTTTTAATATAACACGTTTCCCTCAAATACATATACGAAAAAATTCTGTATGACCTACCTACTTCTGTTTCGGATACCAATGTCAACCATTATTAATTCACATCCATTTACAACTGAACTGAAAACTGGCTTGAAAAAAAAAACAAATTTCTAACTGCCAGTAATCTATATAATTTCAATGAATTATTTCAAATACTTGCTATTATTATGTTTAAACTAACATTTCTACCAACACCAACCGAGTCTGATTGCTGGACCGTCGACGACATGATTTGGAATAGCTAGTGAGTATTTTGCCGTACACCAGACACACATCCAAACTCCAAACCACTACTAGAAAATCTAAGTTAGAAAAATCGAACAGTACCCGAAACTGGAACCAAACTCAGTACCCAGAAAACAGATACATATCGTTGCTACCTCACAAATAAGTACCCCGCCTTAATTTTTCCTGTAGCAATTCTAAATTATAATAATTCAGTATCCGATACGCAAAAGCTGCTACATCGCAAACAGAAGCTGTTTGCAGCAAACAATTTCCACTGCAGTTGCAAAGTACACAGCTGATTACAGCAATCATTAACAGCCGCACAGCAATACTTATTTGCGATTGATAAACAGCGCGGAAATCTGTGTAGAAACGCAAATAAATTGGTTATAATTGTATTTGTTATCGTGTTGTACGAGTAATTGTAATTGCAATTATAAACGATTGATAGAGCTTTATTTGAATAGTGCCGGGTGTGTGGAAACAGACTCACCACCTATTCCATGGGACTTAAACGTAACTGGTGAAACGTGGGGGTGTAATACACTCCTCTGGCTACCTCTTCGGATATTACCGGGGTGACGATACGTTTTTTTACTAAACCTACTGATTGGCTCAATGATCCAGAGGTTAATAAATCTGACTGCTGAGCCGCGACTCGTGGATGTGTGATTAGCATATGTATTTGTTCTATAGCTAGATATAAAAATATCCATAAAATTTATATGTACACTTAATTTTGGATTAGATGGTCATGTGTGGAGATGTACCAAAATGGACCATCGCGCATGATCCCCGAAGAGGTAGGTTTCATCAGTTTCGTTTACGTCCCACCATGGAATAGGTGGGGCGCCTATTGCTGTATACCAGGCACATATCCAGATTCCGAACTACTACTAAACAATCTAGGTTAAAAAGTCCAATAATACAAACAAAAATTGCAAAAATAGGGACCCGACCCGGGAATCGAAGCTAGCAGGTTTAGATCAGCAGTCGTTCTAACAACCACTCGACCAACGAGGCAGTCAACGTATAAAATTAAGTATGCACATACATTAAAAGTAAGAAAAAATACCACTTTTTGTACTGAACTGCTGTCCTCTGAACTGTATTTTCGATTCAGCTAGTATTCGTAATATTGCACTCTCGCGATAAAATGGCCGCTAAAACAAACAGCGAAGACCTGCCACAGTTGATCGAGGCAAGTAATTAACCGCGCTGTTTTTGTTCGCAATATTGACATTTTTCTACGAGAGCTAAGTGATTTAGTATGTCGGCGACATAATGATTGCAAAATAAGTGTCTGTGCAAAGATTTAATATAACTTGAATTTGGAAAATAGTGCGCTGACAAAAAATAAGTAAATAAATCTTCTATTATGTGTGTGTGCGTGCGTGGGTGCATTTTTTTTATGGTAAAAATGTTGAAATGACACAAGAATATAAATGAAGGTAACAGTATAAGACCAAAATCCTACTATATTAACAAAAAATATAAGCTAGGTGATGGCGACAACGCGTTTAGCCCATTTATCAGTATAGCCTGTTTGTCTATTTATCAGTATATCCAATAAAAATACCTAAATAAGTACAATAAAACGTAAGCTATCATCACATTTGTAGGCCTCATACAAAAACTCCACAATTACGTTGTCAAGATTTTTCTCATTTCGCGGGCGTAATGATAATGTGTGACTTCTGCAGATTTCGAGAATGTAATGGAATGTTATATTGTACTTATTTATATATCAGATCGTGAATTATATGCCCAGTACGTAAAACAGATTATATTTAATGTTATTATTTAATAACCTGCAGTATAATTAACTACGATTATAACATTGGAATACTCTCTTGTACATACTCGTATTTCCAACCTCATTGACGTTGAAAAAAATACCCGACTAAGGAAAGAAAGACAAAAAGAGTACTTTGGTAATTTAATAACACAGTTTCTAGAACAAGATGTGCTAGCTACCCTTTACCTTTATACGAAGATCTGGGAAAATGTAAATCTTTTAAAGCTTAAATTAACACTTAACGTTGTATACACTAGTTAATAAAACATCGATGGGATGCATGAAAGGAATCTGACCGAGTGTCGATTATATCTGATGTACTACGATACTACATAGATAGTTTTCGTTGTACATCAGAGTACCTCAGCGCACTCTGGACATTGGAACCAGTCCTTTCAACATGATTCCGTCTTTTCGACGAAGAAAGACATCAACATTCCAAAAAAGTTCATATACCTACATATATGCTTACATAACACATCCATAGTTATATTATAGGATTCAATAATCCAAAGCATTAATCTGAAATAAAAGATAACTTCGAAATAAGATAAGGATCTTAAGACCAGATTTCTCCTAGCATACGTAGAACGTATCGTAAAATCACGCCTGTAATCTCCGTAGTGATATGCAGAGGAGTGGAGTACACTCCCACCTTTCACCAATAACGTTTGAATTCCATGTAATAGGTAGTGAGACTATTGCCATACACCGGGCATAAATCCAGACTCCGAGTCATTACTAGAAATTCTGAATTAGAAAAATCAAATAGTACCCGACCCGGGATAAGAGCCCAGGATCTCCCGGTCGGCAGTCGCGCTTGCAACCACTCGACCAACGAGACAGTCAATCATACGTAGATACATGCAAATCGAAATTCCAGTACAATTATCACTAAATCTGGATCGTCTTGTTGCTACGGTAAACTTGTTCTCACATAACGGGACGGCTGTTGCAGTTCGTACGATGAATTGTTTTGCGCTCTTTAAAAATTCACTATTTGTACTTCATATTGAAAAAAATGTTTTAAATTCAAACTATATGATACATAGTTGTGATCATTTTAATACATATGTACATATTTATTCATCATCATTTATCTTCTCATTTTATCTTAACATACATTTATGTTTGTAAAGTAACAATTGGGTGACAGAGTTGGAACTCCAGACCCTTACAATAGTGGACCAAACATGCAAGTTCTAGGCTACCATTATTTTATTAACTATTGATACATTAATGGCACTTATTACATTCATGTATTCATATACGAGTAGACTGTCAGGTACCTTTGAAATTGTATATATAAAAATATGTTATAGTTGAAATAATATTTTTTTCTATTGAATAATTTCAAAATATATCCAAGGCGAGTGTATTTTAAAATAATACTGGTGCCACTAATAACGTATTATGTTTTCTCTCCTATAAAAGTTTCAGGTTGTCTGACACAAATATAAGCACATCGCTTTTTTAATTATGTATTTTGATTTATACATGTATTAATACACATTGTCACTATTTTCTATTGGGGTTGGCGGACGTTAAAGATTTCCATCTGCTACGCTCTCAAAAAACCATTTTTCGCCTCTTCTACGTTCATCAAAGTCGTCACGTAAGCTCTTCACACAAGCTGAACACATAAAAGACCTCTGACTTGATCACAATGTACACACCTAAATATGTCTAGCATATTAGATTCACGTGAATAATTACATATCTGTAAACCAAGTTCGAATATTATCATTGTGCACCCTTTTAGCATTCCGCCGTTAGATACGGGTCTCCTCACAGAATGAGAAAAGTTAAGGTCAATACCACGCTGGCTAAATGCGCTTTGACAGTCTTCAAACAGAAACATTATGGGGAAGAACATTAAGGAGATTTCTAACATGTGCAAATAGATGCCCTCAAAATCTTTTACTTCACTATTACAGCAAGTGATATTTAAATTTAAAACGAAATTTTTTTGTAAGGTGGTGCGGGCGAGGATTTGAATCCAGGAGACATCCAGAATGTGAGACTGAAGACTGAGGCTGTGTAACATACAATCCCGTTTGTCATGGATATGCAAAAATATAATATAACCGTCAATACAATCGTAATATTATAAATTCCAATGTATATTTGTCACGCTTTCACCCCTTAATTACTGAATTAATCATCATGAAATTTTGTACACACATGGTGAAGGTTATAGAAGACGATATAGGGTACCTTTAATCTTAAAAATACACCATACTTAAGAGATAAACCCATTTGTTTTATTAATAAAAAAAAGTTAAATAAATTTAAAGAAATAATGATCAAATCAATACATTTGCGATGGCCTTTTACCACGTTATTAAATAGATCAACGCGAGCGAAACCACGATAAAATCTACAAATATAAAATCGTCGCACTTTGGTTTAGCGAGCAAACGTTAATTCCCTTCGGTCAACTGTTCAGTCGCGTTAACAAATCGATGCGCATTCAAAAAAAGTCGTCTGTCTATACGTACATATTGTTCGTTTGTTTTGTGTGTTTTGCTAAACAATCAGTATGAAGCTGAGAGGAACTGTGCTAGCTTTGTAAGTACATATCTAAGTCTGTTCCTTTGGTTTGGTTAGTTCCACTTTAGTGGAAAAGTTAATTCAAAGAATGATTTAACGTAGTGTAGACTAATGTTTGATAAATATTTTTTTATCATATGATAGACTAACGTTTGGCTGCGATCCGGTCTGATGGAAAGCGCGGATGCATACAACAACACATATGTACAATAATGTTTGTGAAATCAATGAACGAATTAGTATCATTATAGAGTAATGTTTGATAAATTTATGACATTTACATACGTGTATTTCTGGTTGCATTGAATTTTCCCAATCAGTATTTATTGTCCTATTTGTGACTGTTTTTATTCTTATTAGATAGACATTTTTTTATACAACAACAAAATATTTAGATGAAATTTCTACTTTCTTCTTCTCTTTCTAAATTCACGTATATTTTGTGGAGATTAACCTACATGACCTATAAATGTTTACCGTCTGTTATGAGACGAAAGCATTTAAATATAATATATGAGGTTTTTGTTAATGAATATATACATCGCTATTAGCCTTATGTTATATTAAACCAGTGTTTTGTCCATTCCAGTGTTTTCATATTAACAACATCGTTCAGCAGAGGTGATGTGGAAAAAAGAGCTTTAATATTTCCCCCGACAAGTTTATACGGTGTAAGTATCCATTAGTTAAATGATTATATAATTCCTGCAGTAATTGCAACATGTTTTGTTAATATCTTGTGACATCTTCATACGCTGCCATATGATTACAACGTAAGCAGCGCCTGTGCTATTGTAAATAGACTCATAAAACGTAACATCACATCTATAATCCCCGAAGAAGTAGACAGTGGGTTACAATATATACCCATGTAACCCCGAAAAAGTAGACAGAAGGTTACAGTATACTCCCATGTTAAATCGCAGTTAAACTAAATAATTTAGGTTTATGTATAAAATTATAGAAATTCTTTTAACCCAAATGAGTTTAAACATTAAATATTCATCAAATAGACTGCTTTATTATATATAGAGTTGAAAATATAATTATATATGTTTTAAAGTACAGTCATAAATTTTCCTTAATAAATTTAGTATTCTTTAATTGATTCATTTGATTCGACTGACCCATTGGTTCAGTGGTTGATGAACCTGTCTGCTGAGCTGGGGATGCGAGTTTGATTCCCACAGAGGATAAATATTTGTAAGATGAGCACTAGTATTTTTTCTATTTCGGAGATGTGGCAAAAGTACCTACTTAGGTATATATTAAAATGTACATCTGTACTCTATCATCATCAACAGCGTCTCTAAGTCCACCGCTGGACATTGGCCCTTTCTGAGGCTTTTTGCCCACAATCTCCACGCTGGGAACGCGATT
>DWEC01002674.1:0-11415 GCA_018245735.1 Microceris miodesmiata
CTTTGTCGATTACTTTTCGATTTTGTTTCCTGACAACAACGTTACTGGGTTGGTAATATCGTTTTTTGTTATTGTTCGCGATAGGGATGTGGTGGAAGTACTGTTTTTCGGTGCAGCGGAGGCGCGTGGAGTCAGCGCTACATGCGTTCCGGACATACTGGGAGCGCGGTCGTTCTGCTAGCGATACACTTTTAGCTCGCAAAAGGTCGGAACGTACGTCCTTAAAGTTTCCGGCCAGTTTGTTTGTCTTAATGTGCCGCTCATGTGCAGTGCGGCGGGCTGCGCTCATGAGCGCGGCGGGACGAGCGACGCGGGCTGAGGGCACGAGTGACTGGCCGCAAATCATGCATCGCTTTCTTCGAAAATTCTATAGGGTGAGCGTAAAAAGTAATTTATCGCGGTAGCGTGATGGGGCCGATCGATTGCCGCCACAGTACGCCCGCCTAAATAAAGATGAGCATAAAATTTGCCAAATACCCCGATGCACGGTCCCGTCATGCTATTTCACGATGTTACGAGACTCACGAGATTTTATTGTCCCGCGATTTTTATCTATGCACGTTTGTGATCTATTCGTATATACAAACTAACTTATATTACGTTACTAATACACATTTATTTATCCTTAATTGTTTTTGGGATCCTCTATCAGCCAACCCATGGCGAAGGTAGGAAAATTAAATTTATTAAAATCATAATTGACAACTCATCTATAATATGGATGAAGATTTGTAAACTATTATTTGTTTATTAGTCCATCTTGTTATTGTTGCATATATGTTTTTCCTAATGTTATTTCAACTATGCAAATGAAATAAAGTTGGACTGACACGGTAATGATGGTCTAGCGGTTAAGAATTCAGTCACTCATTCCGGGGGTGGTGGGTTCAAATCCATGGCGCGCAATTCTTAACAAAAGTGTGTTTTAAACTTAAATGTCACTTGCTAACGGTGAAAAAAACATCGCGAGGAAACCTACACACCTTTTTAGACAAATTAGGCAGCCAAAAATATGATAGTCTATTGTTAATTTTTCGAACTCTTGAATTGTTTCTGTTTAAGACTCATGGTTAAGAATCATTTGCCTCCAGTCTGCAATCACCTTTTAAATAAGTCCTCCAAACTAGCTACCTATAGCTGATTCGAAGGAGAACTAATAACAGAAGATAATTAGTAGGTAATCGTTACAACTGTCTGGCTATTGGCGCAATGCCAACTCACGCGTAAATTGTTCATTAATCACACATAAATGGTAAAGAAGTTCAAAGCTTCTAAGTGTTTTGCTGTAAGAGTATCCGCAGTAAAAATAAATTCCAATAAGACTGTCTAAATTAGTCATTCGAGGAACCTAAGTTACAATGCTCTTCGTACTAAATATCGCCTAGCAGACGCTGCAAAACCTCTGCGCTCCTGCATTGTGGGAGAGGCAGGTGTGGAATTTCCATGAACTCTTCAATAGCTTTTATTTAGCTTTGAACAAGCGTTTTTTATTGTAAACCATCATAATAAGATTAAAAATAACTTACGACTTTTTTGCAGATAACTATTTGAACCCAAACTACGTAGAATATGTGTTATGGTAACAAAAATGATATACTTGTATAGATAAGCCTTCCCCCAGACGTAGAACGAAGTTTCGAGCTCATCACACAAATATTTTCCTAGATGGAAACGAGAATCGCAACCCCCGTCTCAACAGTTATAATCAATAACCACTGGACCGACGGGTCAATAGGCTTTGACTTAGGACAATTTCAATATTGGCTAGATTAATCCTTTCCAGTAGTCCCAAACTTTAGAAATGGTAGGTAAGAGTTCTATTTATTTCAAATTTAAATTATCGGATGGAGAAGAGGAAGACGAAGAAAATTTAACAAAAAGTAAGCAAGTGTTCAAGGGCGAAATAGAAGTGGCGTATAAGCTAATGGACGTTCTCTATCTGAAGTTTTTAAATCTCTCTGAAGGCCAAGAAGTTTTAAAAACGGCTCCCTGACTGACAATAATCATGATGGGCTGCTTAACGGTGTTGGAAACACGAAAACTCTCGTGGTATACCAACCGTATACCACGAGTATTGGTATTTACAGTATACCACGAGTATTGGTGGTTACAGGTATTGGTTATCACGGTATAGCTCATGGTATACCGTGATAACCAATACCTGTAAATTTGCCATTACCAGTTAACACAGAGCAACATCACTTAGACTTCCTTAATCCAATATTTATATAATCTTTTGTTTGTGTATTTTCCGTCACCTAAAACACTCTTGTAAGTCCCTCTTTCAAAACTGAACTTGACTGACTTTGACTACTCCTTTTATACTTAGAATGCCAAGCAAGGAGTGAATCCGAGATAAGATTTCCAAGATGGCTGTTACGTACGTAATTAATCTGTTCCTGGTTCAATTATTCTATTTCTGTTTCCGTTGCAAACACAGAGGAAATTCTAAGGAATTCGTGTTAGTAGAAAAGCTATTTATTTATTTAAACGCTTTGTTAAAGAAGCGTCACATCTGTCGTTTTTCTCAGACTACTTATTTACTTATGAGTCCTGGCGAGGGCGGTGATAAGTTTATTTAGAAATATTGATTTCTTGCTTTTGTTCACATCGATCGAAGTTTTAATAATTCCATTGTGGGACGTAAATGTCACTGGTGAAACGTTGCCACATTTCACCAGTCTCAATGCTCTGCCTACCATTCGAGGATTACAGACATGTCATGTTTTTTATAACATAAAAATACGATCTTTTTTTCCCCGAAAAACTAGGCAGAGGTGGATAGTACTCACGTGTTTCACCTGTTACATGTCCCATGGAATAAGGGTGAGCCTATCGACATACTATACCTATCATGGTAACATTAAAGTTTTCAAATGTCTAAGTAATTCTGCAGTTCATTGTACGGAATAAGAAACATCAACTTGTGAGAAAAAAGGCGAGTAAAAAGTTCATCTTATTCCTCTTCGCTTTTGTCTCTTGAAATATTCATGCTTCTTTCTTCTAACGATCCTCAATCCCATGAATATTCACGGTAAAACTGGTGATTATTTTACCGTAGCTAAAGTGTAACTATTTACGACACCTTTTTACTGGATTAAATTGAGCAACAATACATTTAGCAACAGTGTTTTATTCACAATTAATTACGAGTACCTTGTACTTTGGCCTCATACTTCATGATTGTGTCAAGGTAACAAAAAAAGTCAATGGCACGCAATTTTCTAATCAAATAAACATAATAACACATTTTTGTTATTATCGTAACAATGTCAATAGAGGGCGTAAACGTCGTGCCTTTTATAAAGTGTTCATTTACAATGATATATAATATTATTATATACTAGTATGTTAGTATTATTATACCATCGCGCCAGGATTATTATGCGAAAGGCGAGAGAATCGAGGGCTAACTATCTCCGTCTCTACAAACCTGACGTTTTTCGTCTAAATTTATCACACAATCCACGGACGGCAGCTTAGAAGACCTGGCTTTTCTATCAGTCAGTATCTGGCTTACATAGGCTGGCTTATCTGGCTGGACATAGGTCTCTCCAATTACTTTTACTCAACAACTAATAATACTTCGGGCGACGACTAGCATTATAATTCTAATAATTAATATTAGTGATAGTAGCGTATGAAAATTTCCATCACATTATGAAACAAATATTTATTAGGGTATAATATTTGTTTAGCACTCAAGAAACACTTTAACATTGAACCAATGATAATGTAATATAATGGCAAATATTGAGTAGGTATGTTTTCATGTATACCCTGGAATTGTATGAAGTTTCAACTGAATACTGAGAGTTAGCGTGTCTGATTTCGTTTAGGACTCTCGTTCCATACGATTTAACTTTGCTTAGGACGATGTCAGTGCACTGAAAGACGTGTTATAACATACTATATAGCATATATGTTATTTAAAAAGTAGTGAATGCACTTTTTATAAGAGATTTGGACATTTTGGTTTGTATGTTCATCTGGTCATCCACAGGCTGAATGACACGATTTCTTTATTTTAAGATATTTTATTTATTTAATCGTATATAACATCTCAAAGTAACGGGTAGAAAGTCCATTATATTAATGACTAGAGTTTTCTATTATGATCACAATTTATTTCTCCATTGATACAATCAGAGAAACTAAACAAATATGCGTCAATTTTGTAATATATTAGAGGTATTATATTCTTTAATATATTACTGGCATATTGACGAAAATTATTTCTGCAATATTTCTTAGTGTCACTAGTAATGTCACGCCGCCTGAAAAATAAACAGTCAAGTTTCTTAGGAGCATAGGAGTACGTACCTATATCGTTTAAGTTACTATCGTTTTAGTAATATACCCACATAGTACTCGTATATCCTTTTAGTTACTATATAAAAACTAGTAAAAATTCGTTTACTATACTGTATAAGGCAGACCAGAGATGTAACAAGTTTAATTTCAATGGTGGCCACGCATTTTACCGGCTCTTAAAGTATTTTGTCACTATTTATCTTTAATGACAGGTGCAAATAAAATTGGCTGAAATGACACAGGTTTTCAATGTCAATGAAAAGGGAATATTTTGTGAACACACAACCAATCTCACATATTATTTCATATCGTCGCGTCAACGTCCTACGGGAGCGGGCAGAGAACAACGATTGCCAAATATTGCTATCCTTCCACGCCTGGCGAGCTTTATGTGCAGTCATCACTCTCTCCGTCCACACTCCGGTGTCGGAGACATCTGTCTCCCCCATCTGCGAGTGCGGTATAAATATTCATTACAAACATGCGACGCAATCTTATTTTATTTCTGTCGCGAGATTCATATTTAAAACGTATTCTCTCGTGAGACTTACGCAGTTTTGTCATATATTTAATTCGCTTTTATTAAATATGCACACGGTACTTCATACAGTGGTACAAGCCACCGATTACACTGTAATGTTCTTTCTAGAATGTTCGTCTGCTATTCACCGTACTGACCTTCAAGGGACGAATGTTGGAGGTGTAAGGTTATTTATTAAGATTTGAGGCTGGAGAAAGGTTTTAATATTCCTGCTGCGTTTTCGGTGGACCTCCTTGAGTTCAGTATCTATTTTTAAACATTAATTTCTGTGTAATTTGTGTTGACTAAGAAATTATATACGATACTAATATTTAAATTTTCCTCTGTGAAAGCAATCTTTTCTTTCAACAGGTTTATATTTTCATCCCCCGCGTAATTTTATTTACTCATATATAGGTAAAGATGTTTATCTAATAATAATAATAGGTGTATATAAACAATTATCTTAGATATTGTTTTTAAAATTGATTTCTTCTATAACATTATAGTGCTTCGGAAGTGACACAACGGTTCGCATTTGCGAAGCTCGAGAAGTACCTAAGGTTAAACCATGTTTGTACGCATTTAATATAATTTATATAACATAATGATATTGAATTTATATGTACTCGTATATCATTAAGATATACATACATTTGTAATTTTGAAGGCGACTGTCAGCGTTATTGACGTTCCTCAGATTTTATCAGTAAAGTTATTGCTCATATCTTTTAAATATTTGTAAATATTATCCACATTTATATCTTAATATTTTTAATAATTGCCTGCCTTAACGATCTTCAAACTTTAATAAACATGATCAATGACACAATGTTGACAACTTCGTTAAAACGTATGGATAAGATAAAGGACAGATTTATTTCGCTGTGGCTTTGTAAAAGTATGTGGGAGAGATGCAAGACGCAAAAATCGGCGTGCGTATGTGAAGAAAGTGATGTCTACCCCATAAAGGATCTGGGGGATGATTTAATAATAATAGATTGTAATAAGACGTGCACTATTGCGGCACTTGTTCGCTGGTTAACAGTAGTGATTGCATTACTACGTTTCGCTTTCATAGATGTAGCAGCAGACACTAGGATTTAAGACGTGGGATTTAGGTCTGCGTTGGAGAGTATCAGTGGAATGAGCATTGGGAGTATTTGCATGTAATCACCACGCTGAGCAGGTCGGTTGACATGTGGCTGACACTCGATGATTGAGCACAATGGTGTGCTATTGGATAGGCCAATGTCCAGCAGTGGATGAGAGTAGGCTGATGACGTTGATGAATGGAATCACTCCTAGGCTTGGTACCTACAGCATGGAATTTGACTTCCAATAACATTATGGTAATAAGCAAATGGATGGAAGACCATTGCAGAGACGTCTCTACCAGTGTAGAGTCGTACTTCAGAGAAACACATCAATAATTTGAATTTGAATAAAACTGATGGGAAACCTGTGAATGTTCGACCTTTCAAGGTCTTTGTCTATTTAGTAGAGTAACTCTACCATAGTAGGACTTACTCAACCCTTAACTGTCATAAGTTGAGGAGACTCGACCAGGTCTGTGCACGCCTATCTCAGACAGGCTGCACGTTTAAAGCTGAATATTCTCGATGAGGTCAATCAAAACTGGATATCAGTGAGTCAGCCAGTCAGAAAGACCATTTAAGGCATGGTTTAATATCTTTCCCCAATACCACGTCTGTCATGTAAAATGAGAAGCTATATTTCTATTTAATATAGCGAAAAGGAAATAATGATACTACGTAAATGTATAAGAATTAAAAACATGAAATATTAGAAATTGTATCACGAAATAAAATATTAGTTAATACTGGAAGATTAAGGAAAGATCTGCATTTATGTCTAACATGAAGTCATCGAGATTGAAATCTGCCAACTGTTGACTAAATATAAATTTTTGAATGAGAAATAATTTAAAAATAAACCTGTCCAATTAATACAAAAGTAAAAATAGGTATTTATTTATGTAACAATTTTCCTCATTGGACTAAAATGATAACTAATAAAACTGGTCCATTAAAGCTTTTGACGTATCACGGCTGATATAATACGCTACTGGATGGAAACTTCTAGAATAACATGATGAAACGCATTTAGAGGTTTAAGACAGTTAATAAAAATAATAGTATATTTATTATATGGACACCCCAGCTCCCTTGCGGGGTAGGCAGAGTACCGCATGCCGACTATCTTTATGACTAGTATGCTTCTACATTCATCTCTACATACACGCACACCAGTTTCTTGCAATTCGGATAATAAGAGTAAATCAAAACATTTTAAATTTGAATCATGTTTACGTGTGGTAAGTTTCCATTGCCTTTCCGTATATGCAATGTTACCTAAACGATAGCTCTGACTTGGTTGGAAAAATATAGGAATATTTCCAATACATCGGAATTTATACATCCAAATCGTTCTGAATGTGAACTGAAATGTATTCCATTCGTATGATTCGAGTTCGATAATGTTCCCCCAGGTTTTTTGTTAAGCAGTATTTTTATTTTTACAATATAAACAGTATTTATATTTAGACAGGGAATTATTTTACATATTTATGATATATTTACTGATTTACGTACTTCTTTTGCATTTCTTCATTTTTCTTTTCGGTTATTTAAAATTAGGAACTAATCATTAAAATCTATTGTGTAATATCATATACGAATAACTGATCAATAATAACATATATTTAAACAATAATATAAAAAAAATTTTGAAACCAAATAAAGCGATTAAATCACAACTAAACTGCAAATGCTCATTATGAAACAATGTAATGTAGTTTAAATAAATAGCCTTAATAAATAGGATTTTTTTTCGAAATTTTTATAAACCATTACATTTAATAATAGTGTTATATTGAACGCATTTTAATAACGTATAGAACTTGATTTTTACACTCACTCTATGGGTCCGCACGCAAAAATAAACATTACTTATTATTAGTTTCCACACAGGTATCTAAGCAGTGTCAATAGAAAGCTAATCGATAATCGTCTCGTAAACAAAAACAAGCGACCTCCAAGCGTAGCCATTTTTTATCTGTACTTTTTACCGCCCAATTTTTCATCCGTACACGTAAAAAAACACAAAATTCGGTACAAAATAGTAGGAAACAGTGCACGTTGGAATTTAATAGACTTATATAGAATCTCAGTAAGTAGGTCACTTACCGGCAATCGATGCAGCGGGCAATTGCGGACCTAATAATAATGAACGCAATAAATACACTTGCAAAGGCACTGTTTAGTTTTTTTTTTATACGAACAAAATTCACTATGGCACAACACGTTTTGACGGAGATGGGTTGCGAAAAATATTAGCAGGACGTAGCATTAAAAATCAATAAGTCTGCCATTCCGTTCAGAGCACTGGCGGTAATAGATTCGCTGCGAACCCGCTGCTTCATTCAATACTGTCGGGGCATGCGTAGTGAGCGCGGCGAGCGGGCGCCATTGACGTAAAGCGCGGGAAATCTGACGTTTCAATTTTTTTGTACTGATCGTGATAATAACAAGCCACGAGACACGTCCTCTCAGCCAGATAAGGATGTCAGGAAGACAACTGATAAAGTCAGCGTTAATGCAGTTTAATAAAAACAAATTTGCAGAGCTCAATGTCTATTACAAGTTTATATGAAGATAAATGTCTGTTACTTTATATAGAGCGCTATGGAAGTTTTGGAGAGCCAAGTAGATGAAGATAATGAAATAGCTACATCCAAAGACGCGTAGACTTTAGATTGAAGCGGTGTTAGTGCGTAGTGGTGCTTAGAAATCAGTTTCCAATCTGAAGGTCCTGGGTTCAAATCCTAACGTATAATAATGGGTGTTTTGATTCAACAACACTAGCTGTAAGGCTGTAATGATGAAGAATAAGATCGTGACTAAATCTGTCGGGTACATTATGGAATTCTCTATTATATTCCTAAAGGCGTATAAGATCTGAGAGGCTCAGGCTGAGAGGAGACCCATTTCCAACAGTGGGACGTTAACAGCATTGATGATTAAGATGATGTACTGATGATGTGATGATTATGATGGTGTACGTAAGTCTGTATTCTTTATATTTCACATTGCAATAGTATTAAAGTATCTGTTCATGATCTCGCCAAATATTAGGGAAACGTGAACAGGGCCATAATATAGGATGAGCTTATTTAGGAAAGAAGGGGTGATTCAACTAGAGCATTTGGTCTAATATTCACTTGAAGAAATATTACAAAATATGTGTCAGAAAGCAAATTAAATATTGAATGTAATTTATTGCGGAAAAGGGTTGCTATGCTACACATTATTACATGTATGTTACATAGGACATAAAATGTTTCTAGTTATAAAACCTGGCATAATATAAGCAATTACAATAAATAAATCGACCATACTGATAAAATTATCGGATATCTTTACGTATTTATCAAGAGTTAAGTTGATATAATATACTCGTATGATATACAGTGTGAAATGTAGAGTTCGTTAGGCTAACGAACAGCAAATATGAGTGGACAGTGTCGTTAATACAACACGCACAAATCAACTCGGCACTCGCGAGAAATGAGTTTCTTTTCTGCTTTCTCACTCTTCTACCAACACCTGCAGAACGAACAATAAAAGCTGTAGTTTTATAAGTCTGGGATGTTTTCTCACTGAAATAAAACTATAAATAAGCACTTTTAAACTCGTAAAACGTGGGACTGTACTCCTCTGCCTACCTCTTCGAGGATTACAGGTGTACGTTTACGTGTCGTTTTTACTTTTAGCAGTTACTACCTCAATGCAAGTCATCATGACACCGAGGTGTGCATTTAAAATCTGCGAGTTATACAGTAATGTTCAGCATTGTGTGGACAATGATTTATGCGATCTATCATTTATACTTAGTAAGTGAACGAACGAATATACTATGTCATATGATATTGTCAGTTGATAATGAGAAAAAAGACATTGTCCATGCCATTCATCTTTAAATATAGGCGTGATAAATGTACCCTCACAGTGAGTCGTCATCGTCATCATTATCATCAGCCTATTTCCGTCAACATCTGGACATAGGCCTCTCCGATAGCACGCTGAGCTCGATTTATTTACAGGATAAATTAATTAATTATTAATAAATTAAATTCATTGACTATTACAGTGAGTAATAATAAACACCTTGCGACAACACATCCATTGGATCACAGGTAGACAGACAGAGCCTGTATTGTAGTAACTGGATACGTATTCGTACACCCAAATGCTGCACAAGTATTTGTGCTCATCACACAAACATTTAACCTGACTGGTAATCGATCTGGTGACCATCGGCTCAGTAACCAGTTTCACTAACCAGCGGAACAATTGGTCAGTCCAATAATAAAAAAAGCAATGAAATGAAAGGGAATGATACAGAATGTAAGGAAATTAAACCAGCAGGAAGGAATTGTCATACTTATTCAATGATACCTAGTTATATTAAAACTTGGATAATAAAATGATATCAAGGTCTCAACTTTTAAGCCTTTTTAACCTTTACCAAGTAATTATGTACGAGAATATTATTAAGATATAAAAAAAATTACCATCAAAAATGTCATTTATCAAATTCTTATTCAAAATTGAGTATTGAGTTCTAACCATTAAGATCGTCAAAGACAGCCATAATTATATATTTAGCTAGATTAATTAATTATAATAGGGCATATAAAAGTATATAATATGACAGATATACTTTCTATAGTAACGCTCGAGTTTCTATAGTAACCACACGCATAGCTATACCTAATATATGTATATCTCTTTCTTAAGTCGTCAAAATATGGGAACAGATATGGCAAGACCTATTATCTCGGCATTATTGCGCAGTCAATGGCCGCAGGAAAATATATTATAGAATAGCTACCGTTTGTAGTAGTTTGCTATAATATACATTATACCACAATATATTAATGTATGTTTTGGCCTTTAAAGTGACCAATGAAAATAGGAATAAATCTTATTTCAACATACATTATGAAATTCAAATTCAAATTCTTCAAATGAGTAGTAGAATCTAATATTTTTGATGACTAGCGCTCAAAGAATGAGAATAACGGCTGTATATTAAACCTCAACTACATATTTACGTACTTCTAAACAATTTACTAAATACTACTATCCTACCCGATTCTAACAACTTTTAGCGCTTACTTCCCTCTTGCGACAGTAGCGGCAGATTACTGTTCGATGGACATTTTCAACATAATAATAATCATTCTCCTTACCTGTACCCTCCATACATTAGGTTTAAAGTACAAACATTCTGACAAGCTGTCAACATGTTGGCGCCATTTCCAGTGTTGCCTACTAAACTGTGTCAACAAATCATAAAGACTGCCTGTCCGTTACCTTTCAGTGTGCATTGCATTAATATAATTTACATGTAAACAGCTCCCATCGAGTGTTGCCGATAATTTGCAATCCTAATGGAAAACAAACTGAAATATTTATAGTTCGTATAAACATATTTACGAAGAAGCAAATTATTAAAATTATTTTATACGACTATGACCTGGAATCGAATATTGT
>DWEC01002675.1:0-11414 GCA_018245735.1 Microceris miodesmiata
GATATAGATAGAACATATTTTAAAATCCGGTATTGCATAGTACTGACAACCGGTGTTACTAATGTTCTTGGTCGGCAACGATCACTTACAAATTAGAAGACAGTTTGATAGGTCCATAAAGAATCGATTGGCTTTGTATGCAAATAATAATATATGCGAATTATAATTATAAAATAAATTATTTCTCAGCTTTAAAATAGTCTAGTTTTAGAGTAGTAGTTTTTATAGTCGTATCCTCGAACAGGAATAAATTCTTCCGATTTTTCAGCTCAGACTAACATACATATGTTACATACAAAATGACAGTAATATTTTAAAAACTGCAATAACTGCAATAAATAATTAAAATGTAATTATATGTATTGTTAATTCTATTCGATTTTGTATATCTGTTTTTAAGTAAACTATAAATCTTAAACGTCTTGCGGTTATAAAAACAATACGATTAAATATAAGTTAATGACTCAAATAGTCTTCGTTCTTTTAAAATAAACATCACCTCACGTACGTTGCTAAACTAGTTTGGATGCAATTTAACAAATCCTTGTGTTTACCGTTTCCAAAATTTAGTTGGAAAATTATCTTAAAACTTATTGTATGTTACGTTATTATCTATTCAACTTCTCGGTTTATTTCTATATCACGTAAGTTATGGTGGCAATAACGCATTTATAACAGACGTGAAACTCTTCCACGGCCTTTAAATATATCATTAAGATAAGACAGAACAAATTTAGAATTGAATTAAAGATATTTCTCAAAATTCTTCAAAGTATTCTGGTGATTATAAAGTGTACATTTATGTTACAATGATAAAGCAAAGCTAAAACCGCTTGCAAATTTTGAGGAGACGTTTTCTTCTGTCAATTACCCGTATGCGATGCGGTGAACTGCTATTATAAATAAAGACAACAACCTAACCTTAAATCATACGATACTTGCGGTACGTTCTACTTCGCGTTAAATTTGGACAGTATGGTTCCCACACACACACTGCTCAGTGGTACATTAAGTGTAATGCATTTTATCTTGTTTGACCTTCATACAGGTTACTATTATTATTTATATTGTATGGTTGTATTTGATAAAAGATAAATCATTCATTACAATAATAGATAACGTTGAATAAGATAGATAAATATAAATCGTGTACTATTATTAGAAAACGGCAAATACGTTACTAACGAACGCATTCACTCGTTTGACAGGTGGGGACGATGAGGGAACAGGAAGGCGACGGCCCGGAGAGCCGTTAGCCGGACTCGATGGACGAGTATGGCGGGCCGGCGGCGCCGCCCCGGCCGCCCAAGCCGGCGGCGCGCGTGCACCGCGCGGGGGGCGCGCGTCCACCCGCCGTGTCGCTGCTACAACCGCGGCCCGAAGCGGAACGCGAGCACAACCCCTACGTGGAGGCGCCGGGCCGCTCGCCTGGCGTGCCGCACGTGCACGCGCACCGACCGCACCGCCCACAAGTCACGCAGCCGCTCAAGCCGGTGACGACGCAGCCGACCGCGTTGGCGAGCAAACGACGCGTCGGCGTCTCTGCCACCGACTCGATTGTGTGCGAAACGTGCGGCCTCTGCCGATGCGAAGAATGCGCGCGGCCGCGGCCGCTACCGTCGCGCTGGCTGTGTGGCAAGTGCCTGTGCAGCGCGGAGGCGTGCGTGGACTACGCGTCGTGCATGTGCTGCGTGAAGGCGCTGTTTTACCACTGCGGGAGCGGCGAGGAAGAAGCGGGCGAGCCGTGCGCTTGCGCGCCGCGGCTGGCGTGCGTGGGCGCGCTGACGCTGCCGTTGCCGTGCCTGTGGCTGTACTGGCCGCTGCGCGCGTGTGCGGCAGTGGGCGCGGCCGTGTACGCGCGCTGCCGCCGCTCCGGCTGCCGCTGCCCTGAGCAGCCGCCGCTCTCCAGTATTATCTAGTCCCGCCGCGAGCCGCCGCGCTCCGAAGCGCCGAGCCAGTCGCCGAGCGGCGCGCCCGCGTTGTACAAATATTTATTGGCGAGCGGAGAGCTTCGGACCGCGCGGGGGTGGACTTCAGTGATCGCTGTGCCTGGTCCGAGTGTGTGGTGGAGCGGCGCGGGGCCGGCGGACGTACGCCCCGCGCTCGCCGAGTGATCGTCTACGAGTACCTTGTAAATATAGTTGTATAGTGTGAATGTACGTGAACGTGTCGCCGAACGCAAAAGTCTCAAATTTTCTTGAGACCGAAACGTGTCATAAGAAAACGCTAACATTAGTATTTTGGATTTTACACAAATCCAGAGAAGATTAAGAAATGAGATAAAAGAAACATACATTAAGATGTAGATAATTTACCATTTATTTATTAACTGAATTTGTATTTATTTGTAAATAAAACGACAACATTATATTATATATCGAATGTTTACTATTTAATGCCTCTTTTTTCTGCCTTTGAACCACTTAGGGATATGCATGTATATAAAAAATGTCAGATAATGATTAAATAGAATTGTGTAGAAGACGATATACGATATATGTCATTTATATAGGTATACAGATATTCATTTAATGAATAATTATTCTATCCATTACACTAACAAACTCAAAATTTGAAAGATCCACGTAATATTCGATCATACTACAAACTAGAAAAATTTGATAACAGCCTTATTAAGGCTTAACGTGAAAACAGCACTCATTAGCCAATACATTGTAATGATGAGAGAGAAGATACATAATATACGTTCACTATCGGCTCAACATAATATGTTAAATAAATGAGTACTTAAATAAAAAAGTAATAATATTTCTTCTTTCACCACTGGGATACAAACTTTTAACTGTAATCATATTAAAATACAATAACATTAAATCACTATTACATCCAGTCTCTGAAAGTATAATATTAATTTAAGTGGGAACTGGCAAAAATAACTATGTGAGTCACAAGTTTACGTCGAGCGGTTAACACTAACTAGTATTCTCAAGCTTTAAGACTATTAATGTTTTCCACAAGCCATAAAGCATACATAAATATTGACGTACGTGGTATCGATGTCGGGCGGAAGTCGCAATGGAATCGCGCACTTCCTCCGCCGCCATCCGGGAAACGACACTCAGCTATTTCCTCTAGATATGAAATATTAGCGTTGGAAGCGTTTAGAAATTAAATTTAGAATGTGCTTCTTTATACAGCGACGTTGATGATTTCAGAACGAAACTGGTGCTACGTTTTAATGCATGTGTTTAAGACATAGAAAGTCTAGGCCATATCAATTTTAACATGAGTACAAGTTCTCTATTTATAGTACCACAGATACGTAATGCAGCTAACATAATAGATATGCATGCTAGTATTATTAATAACAATAATTTTTATTAAGGGAACCAAAATTATTGTGCGCGAAGAAATGTGTTATTTTATTACATTTTTTTCAAATTATTCCTGCAAATTCGTAGCTAAAAGTTAAATGTGTATGAGCCGTATGTTTGATGTACAGAGGGAGCGTAGACAGGATCCAGTCCCCCATGCTATTCACTTATACATACTTGTGTGGATCGTTTTAAATTGGGACAACAGATGTCGGCAGGCCGTCAGCTTTGATGGCCGGATGAGGCTGGCGTGATAAAAGCACATTATTAGTTATTGGGCCCACAAATAGAGGTGTTTTTCTGACAACTTCATGATATTACAAATGAGATTAAAAATGAATTCGAAAAGCTTTTAAGAAGCTACAGTATATAAGGGGAAAATTTCGTGAACAGCATTCAAATATTTTAAACCACATTTTCCATCTTTTTCTGTTGTCAAAAAATTATTATTGCAAATTTAAAAATTTTGATTACATCATTCAGCTGGAATCACAGGGGAAACGTAGTTACTCTTTTATCTTTTACAAAAACCACATATATAAACGTGTTTCCGTTTCGATTCAATTCAATTACGATTAAAACAAGTGTTATATAACATGGTACACAAGTAATAGGTACACACAAAAAATATAACCTATGCAATTAACTAGGACAATGTATGGAAGACTACATTATATGTTTTATTTATTTTTTCGAATGTATAAAGAAGCGTACTGTTTTTTCAACCGACCTTGAAATACAGCTATAACTACAATAACAGCTCCGCCGAAATCGCGCTGTGCATACAAAAAGCTAATTACGTTATTTTTAATGTTGTAATTTTCGAAGGAAGTCGCGGAGATAGCAAAAAATCTCAATACTCTGTATCTAAAGTACCTAACGTGTGCATTAAATTTGTACCAGAATGAAAGTCTTCATGTCTTCACATTCCAGTACAGACGCTAGATGTAACTATTTCGATCGCTAGCGCCACGGAGTCGAGCGTTTTTGGTAAACATCTGAAAGTTATGTTGGTGTGTCATACGTCGTAAGTCTACAATGTGTTAGTACTTTGAAATTATTCCCGATATATTTAAGTCGTGCTGTATCGAGCGACATTATACCACCGGCTGCTATTCATTCGCGGCGTGCGTATGCGCACCACAGCGAGAAATTTTAATGCTATATATTTGCAATTAACATACATATAAGGCGGCTTTTTATAACCGCACTTTGAATGGACACCGTTTTATTGAGTTTTCACAGAAAAATAATATTTTATGTAGGAATAGAACCGTTAAATATCTTGGACTGAGTAAAAAACATATCCCATACAAATCACGTCGAGGTGCGGATCTCTCGACCCGTGGATCATACAAGATGGATCAGTCATGTCATTGTAAGGTTCATTTGTGTTCCGAGCCATTTATGGGGCGTCGTGGCTCTTGTATTCATGAACACGTTATTTCACTGTCAAATATCGCTATTTATCGATCGCATTCCTTGACCTACGGCCCTAGATGCATGATGTAGTGGCAGTTTGATTGTTCGATGTGCAGTAAATAATAGTCTAGCCCGATGTTTTACTACGTTTGCACGAAACTATCGCATCTATTTTGTTTCTTTACTCACACACAATAATACAAGTGGTATTACAATAGAATAATAAATGCTTTAGGTTATATTCGTTTATATCTTAAAACTCATATAGGTAAATGTTAATAATCCCGTTTTAAATAATTTGAATATTATTATCTTATGCATCATTTAAAGTTTTACATATTACATTATATTAATTTGACACTCTGTCATATAAATTTTTACACTAACTAGTGTGCCCGCTACAGCGTCGTATGGTCATTTGATTCATCACAAGGAACTCGTAAATTACATTCCATTCCAGTTTTACACGACATGTATTAGCGCAGATACCCGTAGATATGAAATTGTGACAGTTATCTCACCTGGAGACGGCTTGGCGACACGGCCAACGGAATTAAACATAACATCTGGCCAACGACGTCGCCATGGAGCCGCGAGGAGATACGGAATACCTTTAATCTCCGGCTTATCTCCATATCTATACTCGTTACTACATTAATATTCATACCCACTCACGATGTCACATTAGTTGAACTAGAAGTTGACCCCAAGACTCGAGAGTCATTATTCATGTAATCGGAAACTATTAATAGCATTGGTCAAAGGATGTTTGTTGGAAATTTCGCGAACGTTTTCAATTAGTACGTTTGTGAAGAGGCAGAGGATACTATTAAAGTGTCATATAAAGTTATGTAATATGTATGATAACAAAATATTATAATGTTATAAGTTAATACGTACATGACCCTAATACAGCCTCATTAAATAAATCTTTACGTGATGTAAAAATATTGTGCTTTGTATTGATGTTAGCTAAACAGAACAACTTGTAAAAAATAATTGAAATTAACAATGTTATATAAAAAGCTCATAGTGTCGCTAGTAGTGTCAGGCTAGTGGCACCGGTCGGTTCGGGCGCAGCAGTGTGGGTGCAGCGGCGCAGGCACCGATAAGGCACGGGTCACCGCGCAGGAAGCGGCGGGGACTTCAAACGAGCCTCTGCCGAATGCTCAGATAACGCCAGTTGAGCAATCGCTGCCTGCCTACTGGCGGTTGCTAACCTATCTCAAGACCGCAATTAAACGCCGATTACGAAGTGTGTACGAGCGTGTGATCGCCCGCGGGCTAAAGGTTACGATATGTCACATTTGAACATATTATTTTGACATTTACGAAATAAAACACGAGCCATTAGTGTTCAAACTCTATGTAACATACCTACACGGGTCGTAGATAAACGTGCGCGTGTGCCCGCAGCTTTTGAGAAATTACATTATCTTACGTCGTATATAAACGTACCTAACTAGTTTCAATGCGAATTGGAATAAATTTTCATTAATAAATTAAATTTATGGCGCAATAAATTAATGCGTTATTGAAAGATAAGGTACAATACTATTAACGCCTTTGATGGATCATTTTATATGATTAATACGTGTTCAATTCATCTGTCTTGTAGGGGAATTGTTTCGAATCGAACTAGCGAACCGGAATAAATATTAAATGAGATTGGTACCTGTCGTTTTGTTGATGTGGATTGATGGTAAATACTAGGATATTCGTCTCCTACTAAATATTCTTGACGTCAAGCGGGCACATAAACTGTGTCCGCTCAACGAAACCATAAATCGATTCATTCATACGACTTTCTGCTTCATCAATCAATCGTCTATAAATAAAAGATGGAGACGGCACACGAGTGGACTGGCTCCTACTGCCACGTCAGACGTCACTCACAATGCATGAAGTGTTTCTTTTTTGTTATTGAATATTAGATTCTAAAGAAAAATTACGCTATATCGGATTCATAAATATGTAACACGTACCTAACCGTGGCGGAGGATAGAATAAAATCGTGTAATATGTAACCTTACAAGAAGGTACTTTATCTTGTCAGTTGAATGCGCAAACAGATTGATAGTATGTTTTTCTAAAGCTGCATGTTATACGTATACCTACATACATTTAAAATGTTAGCAGGCAACATTCTAAATTCTTTAAGCAATATATTCGTAAAAAACTAAGGGTAATTATAAAATGTATGCGTTGATGCAGGCCTCTTTTGCGGCTATCGGAGCCCGGGAGCATATTTTCTATGCTAGTGTATCTACAATATTGGTAGAACAAAATTAACGCACGTTCGAACTATAATACGACCACCTAAGGTATTTTTTGCATTGCAACCAATGAACATAATTATATATCCCTTCTCAAATATGATTATGGACGAGCTGCATGCACAGAGCGACGACGAAAATAAAATAAGTACGATCATGTACTTTCGCGATTCAATCCTGGTCAATAGATTCTAAAAAATCGAACGCTCATTAAAATGCTGGCTATTTACATTTTCGTTCTTTGAAAAACCCTGGGTGGCAAATATAACTCAGGTATCGCTTCATGAAAAGCAAATATTTAACAATAATAATATTGGGCAAGGAAACATATATATACATACACACATACATATACATTGGGTGAATGCGTGTGTGTATCGCAAAAGGGAAATAAAACAGACGAGACTGTACTGATAATCGCGTCTAAGAATAAATCCCGTACTATGTAAACAGAGTATGACACCAATAGCGAAGAAGGCGAAACCCGGTCTGTGCAGATAAGACGGATTTTTCGTGTCGCACCGAGTCTGGCGGGTGCTGACTTTATCTCCTTAACGAGGAAGATATACGTTGAATATATTACATTGTTGTACGTATTTTTTAAGAGTAAAAGTTTCAGTCTTTCTAATAGTATTGTGGACACTTGTCCATCTATAGTACAAGTAGATCCGATAATTACATATGTAGAGGGATAGAAATGTAAACCCGAGAGGAATATTGGAATTCTTTAATTTTTTTAATTGATACGATATTCAACTAACTCAATCATGTTCCTATCTATTCCTATTATCAATTCCTACTCAACTATCTATCAATATGATCATCATCGCTTCATCACCACCCGTGAATTCCTACACACAGACATTTTCAACAGGACTTACGCCTGCTGAACCTTGACTTAAACATACGCTTTTAAGTCCACCATCTGGGCTCATTAATGATACAAGGCCTGCGATCGTTCACTCGTAAAGCCAAATATAGAGAGGATGGCAACTCTACATCGTTACATAGTAATCCATTGTAAACCGACTAAAAAGCTCCTCGCACATTGTCAGCGTCAACACTACATCAAATCTGCGGTCATCGGTCATGCTTCGTGGATAAAACGTGCCCTCATTATAGGGGACGCTACGCCCTGTTACTCTACATACGTCTGTTGTGACTTCACACCTATTCATGTACAAATTATCCTGCATATCGTAAAATCTAATAGTAACTTATCGCCTATCAGCACATAGTGTGTTCAATTCTGCTGTGAAAATATTCAAAACTAAGTACGTACATAATTAATTATGTATATATATTGTATGTGAATATAACACAATGTGAAATCAGTAAGTATCCCGGTAAGTATAAGTAAATGGATGTAGAAAGGGTCACTTATTAGGGTTTTCGATATAATAATATGTTATTTATTTAAGACAAGGTTTCTCTGGTTTCTGATATTTAACTAATTTTCGTTCTTCGCGGTATAAACTTAGGCTTATTCTGTGCAATGATCGTGCCTCGTAGTGTAGGTCTTGGGTACAATTTTGCTACCGATCAGATCTGAATTACGAATTTACATATCAATCGCAATCTTGGACCTTAGTACTACTTTGCTTGCTGAATGTAGAATACTGTAAATAAAGGGCACCGAGCTATAAGGTTTTAAGTAGAGATCGCTAATAATTTATTTATCGTTATTTTTTACCGTTTTAATAATTTCATTGCATACATTTGTTTCTTCCGTTTATTTTAAATCTCAAAAGTATGGTGGAATACATTGAGTACAGCTTGAAATATCAGCCCAATAAAAATATGTTGTGTGCAAAAGTGCTACATGCAAAACTGCGATTGAGGAATAAAAACCACATAGGTTGAGCAGCCGTTAGCGCGCGTGTGGGTGGGCCGTGGGAGCCACCAGTTATCCCCTTCCATTAATTTTATAATCACCACCTCCGCAGACTGCATTTTGTAAGTACCACCTACTGTTATTATTTTTGCTAAGGTACTTTAACATACTAAATTTATTACAAGATTAATTGTTAAAATTGCATGAACACGTAGTACATACGAGTATGTATAAAATAAATAAAAAATCGAACCATTATAATTCCACTGTTGGAATATGGGTCTCCTCACATATTGAGTGGAGTGGCCATGGTCTGCCACGCTGGCCCAGTGCGGGTTGATATATATATGATACATTTGTACATATACATTATTATCATATTGTTATAATTATCACTATAATAATTATTGTTACTATTTCTCACTGATTACCAACTGATAGCAAAAACCAAGAAATGAAATAGAACAAAACGATCATAACAGGGAAAATATCTACTAAAAGTAATGTTAACATACATATACGTATAAACAGTTAGTATATGTTTACCAAATATCTAGCTACCGTTGCATAAGATCTGCCTAAATTTGTCTATAATGGCTGCGTGTGGAGATGCCCCTGAACATTATTTCTGTTTGCTGATTTGTTTCTCTTTAAATACTCTAAAATACATATATATATATATAATACATAAAATATAATTTCGGTACACTGTAAGAGAATTACTTATTAGAATATTTATTGCACTTAGCGTAACCATATTCTAATTTTCAAGGGTTCCCTGATGAATTTTTTTACTGATTAATTTTATTACACCTGCGCAGTGGTGTACATTAAAGAATAAATGAAGGGATAAATTATAAAAATAAATGATAAATTATTTAAGATATATTCTCAATTAATGATTGAATGTAGACTTTCACATCGAGTGGGCCAAGATGGCGTGGGCATGTCCTTTGCAATCATGGGAGTACCAGTTGATTACATGAACAGCACCTGCTAAAGTGATCTTAGTTTGCTTTTACGACATTCGAAAGGAAATTAACTTTAATATTTAGCAAAGCACTATTTAGATGAAGTGCCACTAAGCGCAAAATACATACTTGCAAAAAAGTCGAGTTAGCCTGTCTCCATGCTCTGCCTAATCATATGTTCGTCCAAAATTAGGAACTATTTTACATAAAAATTAAATTACATCGTAAAAGACAGCAAGCAACATTTTGTTGTCCACGAGTGTATATTTCTAGCCTTAAAAAAGCCTCATTAAGCCTTAATACATTAAGCATAATAAAACATATTTCTCAAAACAATATTTAATTTTTAAAATAAAAAATAACTGTTTCTAACGACTCTGCGGACATTATAAGTATCTACAAAACACTATTGAATATATTCCACATAATCGCTTTAAAATCCTCAAACATATTAACACGATTTTAAGCCAATCGCATTCGTAGAAACCCTGACCTACGTGAATTGCAAAAGCTCGTGCTGAGCCCACAACTGTGGCGTAATCGCTGTGAAACGAATTGCTCTTACCATTCCGACTTGGCTGGCTTATCTGTTGTGCTTGTATGTATGATATTGTGTGTATGTATCACGGTATTGTATTACGACGACATCGTAATACGCCACGTTATGTAGCTGCGACAACGATTAACTTTAATTGCTATTTCATTATTGTTTCTTCTCCATCTTTGCTATATCTTTATTGCTGTTCTTCTTTTGTCACTGCCACTTTTTCATTTCATTAACTGTTCAGTAACTGTTTATCATTTCATTACCTAGAAATGAAATTCAAACCCAAAGCTCGTACTAAAATTGAATAATTGTCGCCAGTCTCAAGGCCTGAAAAAAAGCAATGAGAAAGTTTTTGGTATTTTTATGAACATATTATTTGAATATCTTTTTAATACTTGCATTAACAAAAATCTGTCTCTTTTTGTACGAAGGAATATCGCAGGTTTAAAATGTTTAAAAATAGATAGTGTCGTAATCGCATCGTGTGGTGTTAATAAGTCGCACAATATCGTGTGTCGGTTTGACAGGAAGAGCTCGTGTTGCGACACCGCTCTGATAATAGTAATGCAACTCAGCTTTTAGTTTCCACGTGAATGAATTTCATATGGACTCACTTATACAAAGTTGTAAAACAATATTCAGATTTATGAATTTTATCTTGTGGAGGTGATCCTTTGATGTATTTGCATAACTATAATGTCTTATGTACTTGTATTTTAGCATGGTGTGTAATTTTAAATATTGTTAGCTGTACTGATGAAGAATAACGTAAAAAAAGCTTAAAAGTTTTCTGTAATATTCTTTAAGACCAGTAGAGCATTTCAATTGACATCTGGCTACTCAAAATCTCCACCTACTGAGAAGAGAACCATACCTAGCAGCGGAAGAACAAAACGGCTTCATTATAAGAATGATGATCTCTCTCGCTCTCTTCAACACTCCCCCCAGTGCTGAAAATCGTGCCTCGGGTGTAAAATTTTTGCTTACGGCGTTTTACCAGTAATTACGATCAGGGGTTTAGCGTGGCCT
>DWEC01002676.1:0-11413 GCA_018245735.1 Microceris miodesmiata
ATGCAGAATCACCTTTAGATGGAAGAGTGGGTGTGTCTCTTCTCACACGACGTCGTTTTGTTGGGTTATCGCTTGTAGTAGATTAGTATCACAACGATTAAGTCGAATCGATTATTATTTTTAATTAACTCCTCAAGTGTTAATTGCTGGATTGGAAAGTTTTTATAAAGTTCAGAGAAAAAAGATTTAGATGAGACGGGAAAAGTGATTTCTTCAACTTTAATATTATTTACTGGAGGATATTTTTAAAAAGGAATATTCTATTACAAAGTCATACTTTTACTTTCAACGACGATATATTTTCTTTTAATTTGTTTCTTTGATATATATGATATGTTTGATATATTTGATATATAGGATATGGCCTCATCGATTTTTTCCATCTATATTTTTTAAATTCAATTATAGAAAATTTGTGAGAATGACAAACGACAAACGGAATTACAGTTAATTCAATGATTGATATTGCTGTTAAATTACAATAGTAGAATAACATTAACATACCAATTACTACATAGGAAAAACAACACGGCAATGTATCGAGCTTAAACTACAGCCTCAAAAGTCGTAGGCGTTGGAAGTGTTCACTTAATTGTTCAATGGACGCTCTGATTTAGGGACGGATACATGGCTCGAATTTACAGAATTAGTCGGACGTGATTTGTGTCGCAGGCCCGTGGGCTCATTCCGCGATGGTGACACACGTTAATATTTCACGAACGTTTTCGGCAATATCTTTAATGAATTGGAAGGATTCCATTCGGCACTTTTGGTATTTCAAAATACAATTCGTTTAAGTGAATTACTTTAGTAAGTGACACGAAGTAATTAGTGATCATGCTATAATAATAATTGATTAGTGTTATTTTAAAATATCTTTTTTTTTAATGAAAAGAAAAGGGGAACAACCACTGATCACTAAAAGAACAGTCCTAAGTGAAGTTGAAATTTACACAATATGATTAAGTACTGTTAAATCTATACTCACTTAGTTGACCACTGCTCAATTGGAACTCACCACCAGTTTATTAAATGTTTAGTGTTGTATATTTTTATATGAATTTAGGCATAGTTTGTCCATGTCAGACTTCATGCGGGGATATAAGGGTTCCGTTAAAGGCGACTAAACTTAGGGCTGGCTAACCAGGGTACAGGGCCGTTTATGTAGGTACGTCTAAAATATGACCTGAGCACCGACGGACAACAAAATAAGACGTGAAGCCGCATACACAAGGTGGATATTTTGAGTAAATACTCAAAAGGCCTATATCCAGCAGTTGGTGAACTTAGAAAGGCTGTTGATACTTAGGTTGATGAAATGAATCATCAAGGTATTAAAATTCAGACAGCACAATTTATTAAAATACATACATTTCATTGAAAATAGAATGTTTTAGGCGTATGGTTTATTGATAAATGCGAACACAACGTATTTTAACAATGTCAAATGCTGCTACAGGGTTCACAGAGAAGCGGCTAATCTAGCGGTCGGCTGTTCGGTCAATACGGCTTACTGTGTTTTATAATTCACAATAAATTAGCAGTAAATATACTGCGGTATGTGATAAAGGATGACTCTTAACACTCGACCTATTTTACCAAGTTGTTCCTAGTTTTATTGTTCTTTTTATTAATATAAAATCAAACATGCGTAATCTATATACATATTTCCAGTAAACCTTACAAGATTTAACATAAGATTTAACACAACCTTATGAAATCGTGTTTATTATTGTTCATGTTTATTATTGGTAATGTTTATTATTGTTCATGTTTATTATTGTTCAAGTTTATTATTGTTCATGTTTATTATTGTTCATGTTTATTATTGTTTAAGTTTATTATTGTTCATGTCTATTATTGTTCATGTTTATTCCTTTATTATGTTCATGACGTTAATATCAACTAACGAATAACGTCAAAAAGTCTAAGTGTTATGGGGTTTTCTCAATTGAAGCCAACTTACGCCTCTCCAAATTTGTCACCGTTGCACTCTGCGGTTTAGATAATTCTACTCGGTCATTCATCTTCTTCTATACGTGTATGTGCTAACAGCTGAGATAAGCTGCTATAAACTTGGCGATAGCTTTCAACATGCTCTGTGTGACCACCGAATGCGGCCCTTTGAAAACGGCTTTAGTTTTGGCTTGTGTTGCTTTATTAGTGAACCTCTGGGTGTTGAAAGCGGTTTATTTTGGTTGTATATTTGTTCATAATTTAACAACGAGATATTTAGTTGATTAGTATTTATTATTAAGCTTAAATATGATGATGTTAATAACGACGGTTAGAGGATGATGTACAATAAAATGTATGAAATTTGGAGTATATTCAATTTCAATGTGATATCTAGTATTAAAATTAAAAGGAACTTATTTTTCATATATTTTGTAAGCTCAACGTATGACTGCCCCGTTGGTCGAGTGGTTGCAAACGCGATTGCTGATCGAGAGGACCTGGGTTCGATTCCTCGATCGGGTACTAATGGGAACCAAGCAGTATGTCGAATTCTGGATTTGTGCCCGGAGTAAGACAGGTTCACTACCTATTCCATGATCGGATATATAACGTATCTGGTGAAGTGTACTACACTTCTCTGCCTAATTCTTCAGTGTGATACGGGGTTGACGTGACGTCCATGTTACAGTTAAAAAATTTATATATAGTTATGCTTACAGCCGCTTAAAGAAAAAGTGTATAAAATATATAATGATAATTAAAACATAACTATTGAATATGCAGTTTTATATTACATGTCTAACGTTAACCGTCCCAAAAATATGCTCGTGTGTTTCTGCCCACGTTTGATCCGCTGCCACGATTTACCGCTTGTATTTTTCCAAGCACCCGTGCACAGAATTGCCCTCATTTTGCACGTTGGCCGTATTGACGTGAGTGTCGAGTACGAACAATTCGTTAAAGGGATACCTCGAATATACGACTGCGGGTTTTTGAAAAGGCTGTATAGAAAAAAACCGTGGGTGGTGGTTGCAGTTGCATACAAAAACGAAACAAACCTCAACGACCGTGGGTTTGAACAAAGAACCCTCTTTGTACGTAACGTTACAACTGCATCAGATTTTTCTATGAACATTAATTTAGTATAAGATGTATGAACATTAATTTTGTATCACATGTAAAATATTACTTTAACCTATTTCGAGACTAGACGGGTAATTTGCGCTAAATTGCCATACAACAGGAATCCATTTTTGTCATGGTAATCCACAAAAAATAAAAAAAAAACAAGCGTCATATTGGTAAGAAACGTCTGTAAAAATATATAAAGACAATAGTAGATTCATAACAAGATTTTCCGGAAAACATTCTCTAAAGTTATGCTGACTTGTGATGGGCGTTCGGAGGAATGTAGGACTTGGTTTTACAATCTCGTATTGTACTCGTACTGGTATTGCAACAGATGTCGCTAATTGGACAGTGCCCTCACCCTCTTCTTAATTGGAGATTGTTGTTATAAATGCTATGCTAGACAGATTTTTATTTTCGAAAATCTTTGACTTTTAGTCGTATTTATTGTTGCAGTATGAAATCAACAAATACATTTATTTCATCTTTGTTAAAGTGCATTTAAGTAATGTTTTTATTTATCGTTTATTTTGCAAGTACGAGATCCAACTACTACATTAATTACAGATTATGCATATAAATATAGTGAACTTAAAAAACCAATTGCGTGGAAATCAATATAATGCAAGTCAATCAACGAAATATATAAATCTTAGTAGTCTTGTATGATTTTCCTGTTCACGTTCAATTGATTTTGAGGGAAATACATATAATTCAGTATGATGATTACATAGTGTAAAATGGGTTATGCTTCGAAAGATCGCCAGTTACATTTAGACATACCATAGACACCACAGACTATAAAATAAGAAGGTAACAGCTATTGAGAACGAGCAGAATAATTTTATCGGTTAAATTACACAAAATACTTTTTTAATTTTATGACGATAGTTTTGTCTTAAAACTATATTTAGCTTTAAGCGTTTAGATTAGAAGCTGCAGTTTCACTCGAAAGCGCAAGAAACTTTTCAAACGACTTGGGAACAATCCCTAATCTGAAGATTATTCAGGCAGTAGTTTTATACGCTGTGAACTTTGGTTTTTAATCTTCTCCCGTGGCGCAATGGGCCATTGGGCGATGTTCCAAGGATTTCGGTTTTTGCCGACTAAGCGGACAATTCAACTGCGGGCAAAGATCGCTTCAATGGTACCCTTTGTTTATGCTCTATACCCGAAGCCATAAATCTCTTAAAAGTTCACGAGCTTTGAATGATTGGAAACGGCATCATCAATCTCGAGATCCGAGATAACATGAGTCGTCAGCTGCCTGATATGAGAATTATTTACTCAGCTCCACAAGCTCATTTGCATTAAAAAGATGGCGCCGTTCCTTTATTCAGATAGCATGAGTTTACAACAAATAATTGCTGATCTAAGTACTGATAAATATCGGTATTATTTTGCTTTAGTACTCTTGCTATTATCGTTGCTGCAGCAGATACTTGTCAATGCGTAGTCGTAATTATATTAAGAATACATTTTCGATGCCAAGTACATTTCGCATGTTATAAGTACAGTTCGCATGTGTACAAATAATCACACACAAAAAATGTGCAAGTAGATCAAAACATAGTGCATATTATGCAACCCTTTCAATTAAGCTGTGGGTAGCTGTCAATAATTTAAAGGAAGCATGCTTTAATTGGCAACTATGTCTTGCAATATTTTTAAAAGTCTTTTAAAGTAAAACAAAATCTCAAATTTCTCAAATCTCCATGCTCTAAATGTTTTAATTATAAAAAAGTTACATCATGCCTGTAATCCCCCTAAGTAGGCCGAGAAGTGCACTCCCACGTTTCACCAGTTACTTTTAAGTCGCATGGGATAAGTGGTAAGCCTAAAGCCATACACCGGGCACAATTAATTATAAAAGCTGTCTTATTTTAAAATTTGTAACTGACTTAATCGGAATGATGGAATCGGTTGTAGTTAATCTTTGTTTTATTTCCAATATAATTACGTTTATATTAAAATTTTCTTAATTTATGATTGTCCTACTCTTAGAGATACTAAGGAAAATTAGTCTAAACGCTTGTACAAACTTCATCGAAACTGTAAGAGAATGGATAAAAGTTATTCACTTATCCGAAATATCTGTTACTAAGCAGTGATGACAGAAGTGAATAACAATTGATTTCCCTATAGCACTGTTCGAAATGTTCAACAGACTGCTTGCTGGTATGGAGCACTTTATGGACCTGGTTATAAGGACATTTTTACAATAGTAATAGAGTATAAATATACTACGTAGGATCTATTCGAAATTGGCAGATGACTGTGTTGTTGGCTTGATATGTCTTATCGCGTTAATCATAGGGATGACTTTTGAGTGCTTGTTTCAATGTGTTGTTAGAAGCTATTGGCTGTGTAGCGTCGACCGAAACCTTCAGAGACGTGACCGGGTTATTGAGAACTCACGGTGCAAGTCTCTCGGATACGTGTCGTGCTGCGAACTCTATTGTGTTCAACATTGATTTTAATGAAAGCACTTGAAAACTTGGCAAGTTGTTTCGTTAATTTCGTTTTTACTGATGGATTTAATTTAATTAATGGTAAGTTTATAATATCACATGTACTTTCATTTTCCACGGAGACAGTAGTAGATGAGCAGGTAGCAGTGACTTGTGATTGCTACCGCACATGATAATAACTGATATTTTACAAAAGTAGCTATGGTCAAATATGGAGCACTGTTTTTACACCTGGGTAGTAGCGCCATGGCACCAGCCTATGCCATTTGATTATGTCTTATTATGGTTTCAATGTATAAATAATTAGGTGTAGCAGTTTTCTCTACCACAACAAACAGTATTCTAGTTCTCTCATCGTCCAGTTTTCACAATGGTCACAAATGCTGAATTCAGTAAATCAGTTCAACTGACAGAAAGTGGTCGTTTTTGTACTTGGACACTAATTGAAGCACGGGTAACGTTGGTAATTTAGCAGAATGGGTTAATATCCCAATTCAAAAACAAAACACGGTACCACGGGATTACCATTTTAATTATAATCTTAATTTTCATTGCCTCACTAAATTTTTCTTATCGTTGCACCGATTTTATTTTTTGTTATTTCTACTATTTTCATTTTCTTTGAGTATTTTCGTCATGATTTTATATTTTTTGTTTCATAATTTATTTTTATGCTTCAATATTTACACTCTTTTGGGTTAATAAAGTGGCAAACATGCCGGCAAGTTATCAAACGATACGTAGTTTCTGCTGCCCATCAACACAAAGGGAATTTAAGCGAACATGAGAATTTAAATTAGGTAAGTCATGCAACAGTGGATTGCGTGCATAATGTATTAGCTAACTGGACGCAAACACGGAAGAATGAAACGTTGGTGACACATGAAAGTACGAAGATTATGCATTTGGACAGCGCCCAAATAGCGAACGTGTCCGGAATGGAAAAAAATATTGCGACGAATCGATATTCAGTTTGGACGAGTTAGGATTCGTTTCAGTCGCATACGAACCGATTCCAACACCGACATGTAGCTTGCAAAAATTTCCAGGATGCTACAAAAATGTTATTGGCACGTGCAGTTGTGAAATCACGAATATGGATAAGCGTGCAGTACGAAAGGCGATCAGAAGTGACCCACTTCAAAAATTGCTCTGACACTAAAAAGCTTTTGGTCATCCGACAATATTTTTTTTAAAGGAGATGAAAAGATAAAATATAGATACCCCTACAAAAATAGCGCATTTCAGCATCATCAGCCTACTCCCGTCCATTTTTGAACATAGGCCTTTCCAGTTGACACGCCACCGAACTCGATCTTCAGCTCTTTGCATCATTCAATTAATAATTCATCATAGCGCATTTAATTCTTAACAATTTTACTCATATATTATTAAACTTAAACTTAACATTACTCATGTTACACATACATAAACGTACATTTCCAACTGACACTATTCTATTTAACAAGTCTTTGTTTTTAATATCCGCTTGGTCATTCAAATAGAACGTCGAAAAATCATTCGTATGTAAAGATATGTGCTTGCCATTTCTAATTCTATCGGATAGCATCTCTGTGGCCTAAAGATATGCAAACCGGCTGCATGTGCCGGATTTAGGAACGATTGCACGTCACAGAATTTCGGTCTTTGTTGACTTTACTGTTCACAACAATATCAATAAAATGAACAAGAGATTCTTTTTTACAGTTGTAGTTTCACCACACGCTTGTATCTATTATTTCGAATAGGTATCGATACACTTTGTAGAGTTATATTTTTATATTTATATTTATGGTTATATATTTATGGTTATATTTTTGCGTGTCTATGATCAAAGTAACATGTATTTGCGAATGACCTAATACAATTTGCGAATGAATTTACGAACTAATTAAGACTAAATATGTGGTACTATTTATTTTGATGTTACAAATGAGATGTCATTTAACAATTTTAACATAAAACTTTGTTTATATCAACCTCTAGTCCTGAATTAATAGACTTGAAAAATTGTATGGAAATTATTTGGATTGAGTTAAGTAAGAATATTTGTCATGTAAACATTTTTAGTGCATTTATTCAAATTACATAGCTAATATTAGATAATATCGGATATTTTGAAAATGATAATAAAAATAAAATAATGTTTATAAAAAAAAACTTCATCTGAAAAGTCCTTGTGCGGCATGATTCCCAGAACATCTAATGAATGAAATTATAAAATATTCGAAATCTGTACTGCAGAAGGCAACATTAATTTTATCCCTTTTCTGACAATGGACTCTTAATAATAAACGTTATTAATCTCCCTCGATCTTAATATTCACGTCGCCTACCACTGGCTGATTAAAATTTTCCCCCTGGAAAGGTTTGGTTATAAAATACAAGTGCTCCCGTCAATTTCAAGGGAGACGATTGATGGCAACGCTCGCAATTGTCACGTTTATACAGAATTCACATCTTAGTACTTTGATGACTTACTTTTATGGTGTTGTCGATATTACGTCGAGGTGCCTTTATGTACAATGGGAATATTCTTGTCAATAGAATTTTTTTTAACACAGAACATTTTTTCATTGTGAAGCTATGCTGTCTTAAATTCAGATGTTAGTGATCAGATAGGCGGATAGTATTTAGTTTTGCAATTTGGGACCCTTACAATCTTATGTGCATTTTAAAGATCAAACATCACTTTCTGTAATGGTGAAGAAAATCATCATAAGTGAATCTGCGTTCCTTAGACATCTCCATTACGTTTTCTAAAAGCATGAGAAATCTGTGACCCCCAGAATTGGGCATCGTGGCCGACTGTGGCCTTTAGTTTCTCGCTCTAAAAGTAGAGCCGTTTCAACAGTCAAACGATAAGGGGGGTTGATTATGATTGTCATTGTTGAATATAAATAAACTATAAATTACTATTATTTTATGGTGAGAAACAGCATATTTTTATAAATAAGATATTTTTACAAATAAGTCGAACTAAATATTAAACTATAAATTAGTTACCATAAATAGTGAGTGTTTGAGAAACCGTCAAATTGTTATTCTTTTTTTGAAGAAAATCTCAATAATATACGAGTACATACTTATTGTGTAGGCGACTGTTATCTAGTGGTCTTTTCTCGACAAAAATTTAGGTACGTTCTTTGTACTCAACTTTTTAAGGCTACATTGACAATCCCACGTTATTTCGAGCTCCTAAATTAGCACCTTAATAAAAGTTTCAAATTTATTAATTTACAGAACTTTGCTTTGTTATTACAAAGCTTTGTCATTTCACTGTTCTTTAGGGAGACGAAGCTTTTATCCGTGCACATTACAATGCCTTACGAAATAGCAAATATACGTCTTTCTAGAAATGCAATATTAATGTAATTAATGTGATTTGAAAAACAAACTGAACAATTTATTTAATATTAAACTTTGACTACAAGACATTAAACGATCCTCACATTTCAAGCTATCATCCATGTATTTAATCGTTATGTAAAGTAGTAAAAATCTATTTAGATGTGCTCGAATTAGTTATTTACCGCATGTTTTCAACTTGGCTAAGGGACAGGGATAGAAGATAAAACGCAGAGAGAGAACATAAATATATGATGCGACGGCTTTAGGCTACGAAACGGCGTCTCTATAATCGCACCTAGAATTACCTAAAATGGCAACCGTCATAATTAGCGTTCCGCATCAATCCGGTGAACCATTCATCTTTGTTCGAATGCGAACACACGCGCTAATGCGTGCGTCGTGTTGTCATCGCTCATTGTGATGGGTGTCGCAGGTATTATACATATGCTACCGTAGGTACCGTATATATTGTTTTATTGGGTCAATTTTGTTTTGCGTTTTACGTTTTTGCAGGAATTTATTAAATGGAGGGGCAAAATGATATTTGGAAATTCAGAATTAAAATAATTAGAGATAAAGTGAGCAAGAAATATGTAGTAAATATACATACATGTAATTATGTCGGTGATGATTGAGATTTATACTTTGATTTAAATTATAAGAATCACCTCAGAGGTAAAATATGTACTATTTCCAAAAAAATATTTTATTATTTATGTTAATGTTGAAGTTGTTGAATGAAACTGTTAAATAATGTAATGTAACGTTGTCATGTAAAGGATACAGGAACATCATTAAATTATGAAACTGCAGTACTGCGTCCGAAGTGGAAGCCTTCATAATTATCGATCCTCGTCAATCCGTTGAATCATTTGTCTTTGTTTGTCAGGGCGTGAACACGGGCGCTAATGCATCTGTGGCGCGGCCATCGTTCATTGCGACCACGGGCTCACTGACACTAACATCTAAAATGCTGAAAAAGTTTCCGCCGGTAATTTCTGCCATTACCCTTATACAGATTGATTTTTAATTTGCGGAGTGAGGAGTTGATTGGATATAGATTGGATATGATTCGAATGGAAAAATGCAGTGAAAAAGGTATGTGAACCTTTATTTTGAGTTTTTTATGTTTTCATTGTCGTCATTTTGCCTTTCGTGATTTCAGTGTAAAACTTGGCAAACGTAGTGTAGGACGACCGTCCAGCTAGGTGGAGTGACGATATACGCAAAGTGGCTGGCAGTGGTTGGATACGAAGAGCTAAAGATCAAGCTCGGTGGCGTGCCATAGGAGAGGACGATCCAGCAGTGGACGGGAATAGGCTGATGATGATGATTATGATTTCAGTGTAGGACAAGGGTCTGCTCCCGGAATGAGTAGGTAAAAAATGGCTGATATGTTGGTAAAAACCATATTGGCCACTTCCCAAGCTCTATATAGAATATTATAAATAAGTTTGAAAAGAGCAGGTTTCCTCAGAATATTCTCCTTCACCTTTATAGTAATATGTTATCCGTAGAACTTATTTGATTTACTATTGAAAAGGTGCGCGCCAGGTTTTGAAATTTAACTCCCTGAGTGGGAGGCTATTTCTATACCAATGATCTACCACTGCTTCTATCGAATAACAAAATTGTATGAGTAAGTTACACTACAATAAAATACAAACTTCGTTTATTGCATACCACACACAAAATGCATTAAACAGGAGTAAGAAATTTGAGTAAGAACAAAAGGTTTCGGTGTTATCGCTGAAAAAGCGATCTTTTAATGTTAGGTGGTAAATGCTTAGTCTGATATTTGCCTGCACATTGGTTACTGTTATTTACATGCGAAACAAGTGCTTTCACTGTATTAAATTTGTTTGTAAATAACAGTGTCAGCATTATTGCTGTCAGTTTGAAGGATATTTTAGGAGCGCCAAGTCAAGAGCAATTTTGATATAGGGCAAAATGACTGCAACGATCTGTGATCCAATCTTAGAATTTCAGACTGCATCAATAAAATCGATGCGGATAGTCTTAACCGTAGTCATTCATCATTTACGGTTAGTAGCTGCCGTGGTATCTATAATATAAATATAGTACTGATATTTCATTTGGAATAAGATTCGTAATCAGAATCGAATTGAAATAACGTTTTAATCCATCCAGATGAAGTTTACCATTTTGAATCAATGTATTAGCTATAAAAGTCGATTGGTTGCAGGCACAATTGCTGGTCGAGAGGATTTCGTTTCCATTTCCGGGTCGGGTACTATTAGATATTTCTAACTTACATTTTAAATTTTTATCCGTGCCCGCTGTATGTATAGAAACTCCCCACCTGATCTAGAGTGAGACGCCTCACTGCTCTGCTTAGCTCTAAGAGCGTGTTTTTGCGTTACTTTACCTTTAATTTTATTGTATCGAGAACATGTAAAAAATATATAAAATATCATCTTTAAAGAATTTCTTACAAATGATCAAATTTAAAAAAATAATATTATCAAATGTAAAGGATTGCT
>DWEC01002677.1:0-11412 GCA_018245735.1 Microceris miodesmiata
TAGCTTCAGTAAGTATAAATTATTGTTGTACAACATCAGACGGCTCCAGGCCGCGGGATATAAGCTCTGGCTGTTATTAAACTTTTATTATTGTTGAAATAAATATATTTGACTATGATATTGTTTTATTATTATCCCATCATCCCAGTTTTTTTGTGCGTTGGTCAGAAAGCAGAGCTGTACTATTATATCTATGTATATCATTTTATATACTTTTAATATTATTTAATTGGAATTCTGATCTGTCTATATAATGCAAATGTCTGCGGCACCGTACGAGTGGTGTAAAACATGATGTAACGTAGCAGGTGATCCGAAATTTCACTTCACTTACCGTTGAACCCAACTTGACCTCTACAGCCTTCGTACAGAGGCCAAATTGGTTTATCATGTTGACTCGATAACTATATAACTTGGATATGCGATTGTCGTCTTTAGGACCCTTTATTAAGAAGGCGAAGAAATATTAAAATTATAAAATACCGCTAATTTTTGCGTAAATGTCAACTGTACTATTTTTTTTTGTTTTTCCTCTGAATGAATTGACCTTATTCTTCTTACACGAACTCACTCAATATTAGTTTGAAGTTCCAATCGATTCATTCGTCATAAGTTCAATTGATTGTTATACCTAAATCATGTTATCAAGAAATATTACTTTTGAGGCAGATGACAGAAAAAAGTGTAAGAAAATGGCTGAATGTACACATTCATAAAAGAAAACATATGTTTTAAAGACCGACAACATTATATGGAACGTGGTTGAATGTAACAGAAAGTTACTGAGTCACAACATGCGACATTCTATCGAGTTTGGCTATACTTTCTGGACGTACACACAAAAAATAGTTCTGTCGCCGAGCCACCACGTCACAGACTTACAGCAAGTAACAAATTTAAATAGTTTATATAATTTATGACTCAATATGTAATGTAAAAACACATTATTTACATTAATGCACCATTTACATGGTTCAAATGTAATGTGACGAGACCCGCCTGTAACGGCGTGGGCCTGTCCGTGGCGGCGTGTAATATCACAGGAAGTAATGAAACTAACACTATGAAAGTAACATTACTGTTTATCCAGTAACTGTTACAGATACGTGTGTGCTGGAAACGTCACTCAAAACTGTCATCATCTGCATTCGATATCGATCACCGAACCGCTAATTCTCGTCGCCTTGAAATCAAATCTTTTTAAACTTTTTATCATAAGCTCTGTACTTACACACACCATAACAAAACTGTGCCTTAAAATCTGTACTACGCCCCTGTCTACGTAACATTATGGTCTATGGCGATTCCACCCCATGACAGCGGTATGGTCACTGCACCAGTGAGATGACCGTTGGTCACTATTGTTATGGTAATACCAAATGTGTAGATGTTTTTGTAATAATAATATCGTGGATTCTGTCTGGCCGTAGCGGCTGTTTATTTTTACGATTATAGCCAAGTTTACATCGGAATTAAAAGTTGGTATTAAATTCATGAACTACAAAATTAAATAGTTATCTTATCAAATACAAAATACCGATGGAAATCAAATTATGTTTTTAAATGAAATTTGTATTGACGCTAAGCTTCATTGTGATATATCGTTGAAACACTGTTTTTGATATTATTTCACAATGTTTTGAACAACCGGGTAAACTTATAAATGCGAAAGTGTGTTTTTGGTGATTTATTTGCCCTTCTTTTACTCGATTACGAACAAATGGCGTATTCAGTCTTCTTACAAGGCTCTTATTAAATCAACCCATTAAAGTGTAATCATATCTTACGACAACACACACGGCATATTTACACTTTGATGAAAGTTGACTTTTGACTTTATAAAACAATTTGTATCATGTGGGAATTAAACTCACAACCCCTAGATCTAGGTCTGAAGCTGCAGACCGATCAGAGTAAAATCACGTATGAAATCTTCTTCTTCTTAGCGTGTCGATGACAAACACGTTTTATTATACGTATGAAATGTATGAGAATTATTTACTATTTTTGAAAACAGCAGTTGCTAGAAATATTACCTTATAATAGTTTCTAGGTGATTTTCATAGAATATAATTAATAAACACAACCGACATACATATAAAACACGCATGGATTTAATGTCCCCCACTCATAGCCTAATAAGCCTCATTGTACATTCACCCATCAATCAATGCAACGGATATGTTATATCGTGAAAAGAGATCCTAGTTGCATCTTTTGTACGTACCCTAAACGGAATATTATGCAATGGTCGACAACGGGACTGGGATTGAGGACGCATATCGGCATGCGATAAATCAAATACACAATGAATTGCATAAGGAAATCGTCACAATGCTGGAAAAAATGTTTCCGTGGCTGCGCAAACTTAGTTCCCACGGGGATGTCGAATTACAGGTACTATATCTAGACTCTATATCGGCGTAATAAGGTTGTTTTTCGGGTGACGCGATTCCCAACGTGTAGTGCCATATGTGACGTCACCTGCAGGGTCGTGAGACAGGTCGCAACATCCCTCTTAGCGCACATCCTGTTCGGATTTCAAATACGTAATCTGCGCGATTTAGGCGCGCGAAACTGAAGAAAAAATTAAGTTGACGGCGTTAGCGGCGTAGAAAAATTTTTTTTGTAATAATTGTAAGTTTGCTACTACTACAATGCATGGGTGGTATAAACTTGACTGTTATCACGATCTTCAAACCTGCTATCGTTCCACTATTGGGTACGTATAATATCTCAGGGGAATGTTTAAGGTTATAGTCTATTTATTGTAATTGTATTGAGTAGAGTTCAAACACTTCAAGCAAATCTCATTGGTAGCTGATTTCTTTTTATTGGTTATTATAAGTAAGTTTTTTTACAGACGTTTAAAATATTTTTTTTCTCATAGCAACACTGACCATATCTTCTTAAGACATTGACTTCAATTTAAGACATCATTTTAAGGTCATGACTGTTTTAACATAATCCTACATAAATAAATAACCGTCACGATAAATTATATGCGATTTGTAGTGTTATTTTTTTATAGATTTCCGATTAAATTAATTAGAATATCAACATATGAATATAAATTGCACGTATTTTATAAAAAAATTAAATTCAAATACAATAAATGTATGTACATATATACTATATTTACGTATATGTGTATTTATGTCTAATACTGTGCGAAGGTAAATCCTTTTGCGACGTAGGTATCTACATACATACGAGTATCTTGAATTTATTTAAGAAATTAAAATTTTAAGCCTGAATACGAAACTTAAATAGTACTTATTGATATGTTCTATGATTTTATTAGTATTTTTTGTTATATTTTAAGTTCTGACCAATATTAATCAAGCTACGATCTCCAAACAAAACACCAGAGTCATCAAATTGTAAATGTGTAAATATGTGCATACCTCTTGCTGCAAGGCAGCAGGTACGTTTCAAACTGAATGGTTTTAAAAACTTGCATTAAACATGGTTGTAGGCTAGAAGATGAGCTAGGATATGTAAAGCAAGGAAGACCAAAAACGTAACTTCACGCCTGTAATCCTCGAAGAGGTATGCAGAGGAATGCAGAACACTCCCACGTTTCACCCGTTACGTTTACGTCCCACTATGGAATAGGGGCTGAGCCTATTTGCACGCATCGGGCACATATTCAGGCTCCGAATCACTACTAAAAATCCAAATTTAGAAAATTTTGTAATGTCCGACCCGGGATCGAACTCGGGACCTCCCGATCGGCAGTCGCACTTGCAACCAACATGACCAACAAGGCAGTCTAGACCAGAGACAAGATATACATAGATATGCATTTACTGATCTGAGCAGGATAAGTTTTAACGTTTAAAATTCAAATATGAAAAATTGAAAATCAAAATTAAACTTTTATAACAATATGACATAATGTTACACACTCAAAAAACAGTATGCGCTTAAACGCAAAAGAAGCAAAAATTAAAAAAGATGGCAAAAAAGTATACAAGACCGTGTGTACTTATTTATAATATGGCTTCAACAGGTGTTGTACCTTAGCCGCCAGCTCGCGAATCTGGGTCACATGGCCACACGACCACCCGTGGGCGGATGCGCGATTATATGGGAGACTGGGCAATGAGTGGGCATACAATACTGGAGTGGGATGAACATAACATTATGAACGAAAACTTATAAATTGTTAGAAGATGGTAAAAACTGGTGTGAACAGCAGAATACACCATCTGTACTCCACATTGTCAATACCTCCTGTCGCTTTGACCACCTAAGAATTAGCTAAAACACATAAAGTAAAATTATTGTACCTATATATCACTTCCCCGTTGTCGACTTAGCGTTAAATTTTCGTTATAAATAATGTTTAATTACACTGGTCAACAAAGTTTTTGCCCAACAATGATGAGTTGTATATTAGGTAATATCTGATAAGTACTCATGGACCATGTACATTTTATAGTTGGCTTAGTTCGACTTTAGCAAGGAATGCAAGTTGAAAAATGTTTCGGTCGCGCGGATACGTTTTTGATCAGTACACGTCATCACTTGTTGAGCGTCGTACCTATAACGGGAGTGATGTACAAAAACAAACAAACGGCTTTTTTAAACACGTACATTGTTAAATTTGTTGCAAATTAATAGTTTAAATAGCGTATTAAGTAGTATTGCAACATTTTTTTAGTTTACATATTTGTTTTATATAAATTGATTTATTTGTATTCTTTTTCGTATATAAGTGATAATATTGTTATCATAATTACGCCTGGCATTTGTAAAAGTGATCCAAACAATTTTTGTTATATGTGTGGTAATTTTACTACAAAAGAAAAGAGTGAAAATCTCTTTAAAAGAAGTTCACAAAAAATTACAGATGCGAATTTAAAAGAAGATATTTTTATAGGACCCCAAATACGAGATTTGATCAAGGACAAACATTTAATAGTAAAATAAATAGAAAAGAGAGCAAGGCTCGGATGTCCGTGGCGCAAGTTTTTACTTATTTTCTAGACAATGTTAGAGCTGTAAACTATAAAACACTTGTCGAAGAAATGAACATGAAAACTTGCACGCTACTGGTTTTAAAATGTCTCTCATAATACACATTTTGGATTCCCATTTAGATTTTTGCCTCCAAATTTTTTATTGATATCCACAAAAAACGAGCTAACAAAGACATGAAGTTCGTACCACTATGAATGTTTTTTCCATGTTCTCTCAAAATCCGTTCAATTTATTTCATGGACTTACAAGAGTTGCCAATTTGTTGACCGGTGTTATCTTTTATTAACATAATAAAAGATAAATGACCAAGTACGTTAAATTAAATTAGTTATAAATATTTTACTGGATGGACGAATAACATCAATAGAAGAAGTAGAAACGTTTAGAATTAATATATGAATATCCATATCGGATGTAAGAATAAGACCTAATTTTTAATCAACTGAATAATGTACATCACAGTATGTACCATAAAATCAATGAATTGGAATGTTTCACTTGACATGTGAATTATAAGCACACATTTAAAAAAAAACGAGCCAAAAAGAACCCTCGAGAAATACGCGATTTGTGACAAATCAGCAAATATAACTGGGTAATTCTATGTAAAACTCATCTGCATACACTAAAACTTGCTGTAAGTGAAGAAATTGGGAGGTATTTTGTCAACTGACATTCACACTTATCATCAGACGGCTAAGTAAAGCTCTGTTACACAAACATAGTAAGGGTGCGGTCACATACGCAAATAAATTATAGACCCTCCACTATCCCTCAATTAGCATAGATAAGCGGACCCTTAGGATTGCGGGCTCGGCCAAAGACGAACATTATCTGAATCTAAATTTATTATCAGTGCTTAATTATGCTGTTGTGGGTACCTGGGATGTGATTTCCGAATCAGGGAATCAAGCGTAGATTGACACAAATCTAGAATGGAAAGTAAATTTCAGTGAAGAGCAAGGCAAATGAACAGATTCCAGTGACTGTAGGGGCTGTTGCAGCCTCTGTACTGTTTATTATTTTTATTTGGGTATTTTGGCCTAAGTTCGAAGAAACGGGGCCCGCTAGGCAGCCCATATATGTATGTACTCACGAAGGGCGGACTGAATGCCTTATAGTGTCTTCCCCTACCAGCAACCCAGGAAAATTGTGAGAAACCTTAGCACGTGGAACAAAAACAACGATATTAATGGGAATATACAGTTAAGAGATTCCATATTACACATACATAGTTGTACCATTATGAGAAATGGTACAACTATGTACTATATAACGATGCGTCGTAGTATACATTTGTTAGTACGGATTACGGAAGTTAAAATGGCTCGCACTTGTAAATGACTTAAGCCTACATACTGCTTCGACAATATAATTTTATAAATCGCCTCAATTCACAGCGACAAATACAATACACATATAGTTATACAATATACAAACTACTTATATATCTGCAGAACAGTTTAATTTCTATTAAGTAAAGTAGGCACTCAAAAGTTTAGGGTCCCGTAAACTTTCGCGTTCATATCAGCCGATGACTCGCGGTTTTACCTCGATGCGGCCTGCACTTGCTATTTTTGGGGGTGAAATTAATCGTTCGGGGTCCCAACTATAAATTATATTCTTGGGTTTTAAAGGGGTTGTGATTGAAACTGTTTTGGCTGCAAAAGAACCTTAAACTATTAAACGATTCGTGTTTATCTAAGTACATAATGAAATTATGTATCAACATAAATCACGTTTCTCATATGTTTGTCTATGTCACTTTAAAGACCCTAAATATAAGTACCGTCATAGCTGGTTTGAGATAAAAAAAGGCCAGTATTAGTAAGGATTATTTATGATCCTTATACAAGCAACAAGTCCATACAGAACAGAAATAAAGAAATACTAAACATAATTATAAATATTTAAGCATAATTTTGAAAATTAAAATCATGTTTCGCCAAAATAATTTTAGTTACATCATTACCGTCAATAACCCTTTTATCGCTCCATTGTTGGACACGTGTCTCTACTTAAAACGAGTAAGGTTAAGACACTGTCGGCCAGGAACATGATGGCAGATATCACATATCTTAAAGTATATTATGGTCCGTAGGTTCCCCAAAATGTAGTCTTTAAATATTATTGCAACGGACACTGGATATAAATAATGTAAACTCAGAGGCCCGTACTTTGTTGCTCCAAACTCATCGAACATGAAGGTGAATTATAAATGATAGGGGCATCATAGTACACTATGCTGGGCTTTCTGGATACCATACAAAATGACTCCTCTCTTTCCCTTCAAATCTAAGCACGAGTTGTTTTAGCTAAGTATTACTATTACATGTTCCCGTATCCAAATGGGAACAAATCAGTGTAACTTTCAAAATTTTCCAAATTCAATTTGTGATAGTAGTAATGGTACTTCCTGCTATTTTTCGCTTTTTGTAATGCTTACGTGTTCCACGCTTTATTTAGCTACAAAGTATACAAATTTCTAAACAAAAGAAAATTCTTGGAAATCGAACTTCATAAATGCCTATCGCAGACACAAATGTATCCAATTGATAATAAGTGACTCCGTGAATATATGTGATCCTTATTTTAATATGTAGTACTATTTTCCTTATAAAAATACCTTCTTACTCGGTTAAATGTAAAATATCAACTAAGTGTAAATATATTACCGTTTAGTGAAATAAATAAGAAATATTGGAATTGATACTTTCTAGAAAACCATTTAGCCGTTTTGGAGAATTTTTGTTTTTTCGGTTGGTTCCATTTTAATATATGTCTCAGTAGCCACATTTCACGATTTGTGTTGGCTAAATTTGATGCCCATAGATTAAAAACATCGAAGCTAGCTAGAATTTATGACAAAGTTAACGGCCAGAACGTTTTAAAAGTGACATAAGAGCGTAGAGGACGCGTTCGAGCGAGCGTGTACCTACTGCCTAATTTTTGCTGGCATTGAGCGGGTCCAAGGTCACGCTAAATACGCCACCGCGGTGACGTCACGCGCGTCTGCCATGCCAAGCCAGTGGGTGTGCCCGTTTTATTTGTTTTAGAACACTTTCGCGCGCAAATTTGTTTTTCGAACGTTATAATTTTACCAATATTTAAGTTTGTGTTTTTTCAAGAAATAAAAACTGTCGGTAGCAAAGTACGTTTTTGTCTTTAGTTATGCTAAAAGTGAGAGAAACATAACATGATCTTATCGAAAGTATCAAGTATAACATACAAAATATGATGTAAATTTTGAAAAAATAAGTGGCCTAGCATTCTTAACAAGTAGTTCAACTTTCTGTTTTTTTTTTCGTTGAGTTTTCAGATTGATTTAGGTTATTTAATATTCAATTGAATTAATGAAACATCTATGAGCACCATACAGGTTTCGTTCCAAACAATCATATTTGAAATAGTAACAAAGCAAAATAAATTTGGTGCTTGTTGTAATAACTATTCAAATCGTACTTTAACATGTTTTATACTCTGTATTTTTCACATCAGTGAATTCATTTGACGGGTTGTCAGGTTTAAAAAAAAACAGACATACAAAAGCCGCCAATTAGCGTTCTGACCGCCATTAATCTTAGAAATAGAATTTATATATTTCAACTACAAAACTATGGTAGATGACGTACATTACAAATTTAGCTACAAGGTATCCGGTTTTCCTTACCAGTATATGTTATTATAACTATGTGTTCATCATTAAAAGGTATAAGACTACTAGGTCTTAAATAATTGGTATATAGAAGTAGGCATATCGTAGAAGGTACCACTAATTATTATTCAGCTGTTTTTGCTAACCAAGTTTATGTTCTTCCAATTAACAACACATTAACAATTATTGGTCAAATTGTGAACGTGATTATTATCATTATTATAATTGTCAGCTACATAATGTTTTTAACAATGTGATAGAAATAGGAATCAACGTATAAAAAATGATAATGGTCCAGAAATTATTTAAATTTGCCAACGTTACCAGCCCTACCTATAGATACTACTAAAGAGTCTAACATACGACGAATCAGCGGTGTGACCTGCATATAAAAAACTACAATAGTCTATCCATAGAGATGTTATATATAGAATAGGGAAGTCACCCAAAATTATGTCCATCGAAAAAAAAGAGATAGCAAATGAGGCTACCTATCTCTCTGTCTCTTTAGTGCTAGCGTGTCTCTATAGTGCTAGTGAGTCATGCGTCGGTAGTGACATAGAGATATATATAAATAGGGTATCGCAATTGTTTTTCTCTTTCTAACCATCGGACGTTGCCGCTTACAGGCTTGGCCTATGGCTTCCCCACTGTATTATATAATAACTCTATGAGTCAATCGAAGGCGCATGTTTTAGTAGTGGCAACTATTTACAACAATGTAATGTTCGCAATAAAATTAAATAAGTTAATCAGATCAATAACGCATTTTATAGCGTAATATTTTAGGGTTGATGGCGTAATTATTAGTATTAACATTGATCCAAAGAACTATTACGATAAACTTAACACATCACTAACACACACATTGACTAAGTCGTTGGTCGAATGGTTGTAAGCGCGACTGCCGATCAGAAGATCCTGGGTTCAAATCCCGGGTCGGGTACTATTGGATTTTTCTAATTTAGAATTTCTAGTAGTGACTCGGAGTCTGGATGTGTGGCCCGGTGTATGGCAATAGGCTCACCACCTATTCCATTGTGGCACTTAAACGGAACTGGTGAAACGTAGGGGTGTTCCACACTCTTCTGCCTACCCTTCCGGGGATTACAGGCGTGATGTTACGTTATTTTTTATTTCATATTATTGATTTGTTTAAATGTAATGTTTTATGTTACTATGTTGCATTCGCGAATTTAAAAAAAAAACTTATAATATCTGTATTTATTCATTCAGTTACATAAATATAATAAAACATACGTACTGTTATGCTTGTGTTTTATTTTCATCCAAAACATTGAATTGTCATATTTTCACTTCTAAAAATATTAATTTCATCCATCATTATCGTCGTCGTCAGCCTCTAAATAAATGTCCACTGTTCGACATAGGCCTCCCAAAATCGGTGGTAATCCTTCCGGTCCTGGGCCTTCCGAATCCAGCAGTTTCCCGCTGTCCTCTTCAGGTAAATTCATCAGTTTATTCAAAACACCAAGAAACGATACGTTGTACAATTTGTACTCAAATTATAATTTACATGCCTACATATATTTTGCCTATTGGCGGTCCCAGAAACAACTAAAATTTTATTATAATTACAAAGGCACTCGGGTTACGCAGTAGCGAGCGAGCTCCCAGTTTATGGCGATGCGAAGTAGTTATGGAACTTGGAACGGATTGAGATGCAATGAAACGGACTTCAAATTATAGCTTTGCCTCTTTTTAGTTCCTTACATTAATAAGTTAGAAAAAGACTGAAAGTCACCAAAATCGTCAGACAGACTTTCTGTATAAAAACTGTACTTGAGTGCACTCATGCAATTTTCATCATTACGTTTAAGTACACACCATATGTCGGTGCGTTAGAAAAATAGAGTAGCGGTCTTATAATTTTTACTATTCAGTCCCGTAAGCCAATACAAGGAACGTTATATCACCGTGCACGTTTAACCACATCATCCATCATTGTGAACAGATAACACACAAACATAGTTACTCCGTTGTGTAACCTATATACGACTTACGAGTAGCTAGACAGTAATGAACTAGAGTCAATGTTTTTATATCGCAGAGTCATACCAGCACAATATTTCATTTATATAAAGCATTTGTAACACACGTTTCAGGTCAGTAAGTGCATGCCGACTTCGTTATGTAACTCGCTGTCTCGAAATTTATCAAAAAAATATTCTTTTTTTTCAGTTAAATAACTATTGCAAGGTTCTATTTGAAAAAAAAACTACTAAATCTTGATCATTATCCACGCCTTATTCCACTCCTCTCTGAATGAGAAGAATACCACTCAAGGAATGACAAGGATTCTATACCGTCCAAGTGCTGAGAAGACACTACAGATGTTTTACGGATTGTTATGGAGAATTCCATTACATATAGGTTTCATCTTAATGACTTTCACGTGTCTTTATTGTGTCCATCCTGCACGAATCTGATTCTAATTCGCCTGATCTTCTCACTATCATCTTGTATTATAGATACGAGGAGTATAAAATCAAATCTAAGTGGCGGTAGCATGGTAAATTCGTATAAATTCATTCAAAACTAAAATCTTTATGTTATTCAGACTGGTTTAAAACATTATTCAAATCTATAAATCTTTATGCTAGTCATTATCTTCATTCTAGTTAACCTTTATTCGAATCTACAAATCTTTATTCTAGTCAGAATTGTTTAAAACATCGTCAAAAACGTTCTGCTCTGGTTTGATTCAACATTGTGAATTCTTTACCACCGTATACACATGTGTATAC
>DWEC01002678.1:0-11412 GCA_018245735.1 Microceris miodesmiata
GTGCGCGCCATGGATTTGAACCCAGACCACCGGAGTGAGAGGCTGAATTCTTAACCACTAGGCTATCACTGCTTGTCAAGATCACCTATCTTGGCCAAATAGGTCGGGTACCGGCTGTCGGGAAAGTCTGAAGTCCTTGAATCGTATAAATGGAGAATAGACCTATCTGTAGATTTGTAAGGGTAGAGATACTTTTACATTTGGTACTCTGTGCCCACATTTTGGGAGTCCTGGAGTTACTATATAATAATAATATTTTATTACAATGTTAACAATAAATATGAACAGTGAGTAGGATGTATAACGTAATAGGTGAAAGGTGGGGATTTACTGCACTCCTCACTGCCTATTCCTTTGGAAAATACGAGCGGGATATTATATTTGTTGTATTTATTAAACTTTTGAATTATAAGGGAGATTCTCTTCAGAACGATAACAGCAAATACACAACTACCTGCAACATGTTTTGTATTTGTATATTGTAAGTAGAATCTACTCCAGATACCGCGTTATCGTACCCCCAGAATAATTAGAATAAACGAGTCAATATAAATAAACTTTATATATATTTAAATTGTTCTGACAATCCGCTACCGTGACAGCGGCACAATGGAGCTTTATAGAGCGCGTAAAGGAATATTTTAATAACAAATAGAAAACGTCGAAAGCCCCTTTAATATCAAACTATCTCCCACGCAAAGTATTACAAATAAAATTAAACTTGGACATGTAAAAATAGACTGTGTTACTATAGTGATTGATGTGAGTTTAGCGTGAATAACATTTGTTCGTGTAAGCATTTTTCATTCGTACAAAGGTTATAACAAGAATCTTTTCATTCGGTCGATTCTGCAATCGTTACCGAACAATGAGTAATTGATATCTGTTCAATGGCTCTGAATGACCCACCCACCGATTGTGTGAGACACTTTTCATTGCTTTTTTTACATTTGAAATCGTTCGCAGTTCGAAGTTGGAGGGATCTTTGTACGCTGGTGTTGTGATTTTACCTGCTATTATGTTCAAATTTTATTGAGTGGTTTTAGTGTGTTTTTTTACGGCGTTCGGGAACAATTTAATTTGCGGTCGAACAGCTGAGCTCTGAGCGGATAGGATGACAGTATCGCTGTTTATGAGTGAATCCAACCCGTTGTCGTTATTGGAAGGTTTTATGTTGTTTCGGTAGCGAAGGATGTTGAAACTATAGATTTTGTGTTTGCTGTACACCACGTTCGACAATAATGATTTAATAGTGAAAGGATGTGGGTCCTCGTATTTTCTCTTCCGCGGTTAATTATATGTTCATCCATTGTTATATGACCTATACAAAAGGCTTTTTCTGGCGAAAGTAGTTTCATTATTGGTGTATGTAGAGCCTTTTCTTTGATTAAGATCATTTCGATATTATTGTATAATTCAATTGGAGATTTTCTAACAATGACGTAGGTATGACGCAACCGCTCCTAACAATGAAATAATCTTATAAAGTAGTGTTTATTACATAACTTGTAAGGTTCAATATAATATTTTAAAATAAGGAAGCAGGCAACATTGAGTAACAGAATTAAAAAAAAAAATTACATTCAGTTTGAGCTATAGTTAATAAAGTATAGTTTTCATAGATGTTATTACTTAAGCTTAAACTAAAAAACAATTAATAATCTAAGTACTGAGTAGAAAAACTCATACTATTTAAAATGTTGCTATTCCAATTATTGGCAAAGGAGTGGATTTTTTTAAAATTTCGATGTTTTGTGGTATAACAAAGTAACTGTATTTATAGTAAATACAGCTTACAAATAAACAGTAGGTACTAACATTACCTAAACAAGTGAGACAACCACTGCAATACATTTTTATTTATGATATCTTCCCGGCAGTCCAACCGTGCCTCCTCTACATTCATCGTTCTCCTCATACTTGCGCGCCAGTTTCGGAGGCGTTCGACTGTCCCCTGAATTTAATTATATGTTTTTACTGCATGCAATTCTATATTGTATTTGAAAAATTTACGAAATAATTTTCAATCGACCCATTTGTTAACCGATCAAATTTACGCGGTATTTGAACGCACCTCCCACCAATTATCGAGAACGGTTTACAGTAACCACGCCCCAAACAAAGGCACAAAGCGCATTCGCCGCTTGTTTTAACCACAACTATAACCGTTCGGCTCCACAGTGGAACTCTCACCTCCTCAGCGCCTTACACTAGCGTCATAAGTGCTATAATGACAAGTTTACAACAGAAATAATGGCTCGAGGGTAATTCCATAACAATTATGAAGGGCCCCCATTGTAATAATGGAAATAATAAAACAATTGCAGGAGTGGCCGTAATTGCACTTGTGTGAGTCAATGGATATCGTGTGGCGAACTTTTGTTCGCTTTGTTCCTGCGACTCCAGCGGGAACCCATTACACACGCTCGCTTGCCGGTGATCGACGCAATATTTATTATATTGCAGAATATTATATTAATATTCAAGACAACTCACATACAGTCAGCCACCTGACGTCTAAGCCCGCGCTGCGGTCTATAGTTGCACTTGCATATTTCTAAACTTACATAGATAACTTTAGGTATATTTGAACACTTACAATGAGATAATACATATCTATTCTGGTTGGATATCGAACTAGCAACACCGAGATCCATAGTCTGGTTCACTGACTAGTTTTACAATTAAATATCAATATTAAATATCAATATTATATATCAATATAAAAATTAAAACAGTTTAAAAATAGTAGGTTTTTAAGAAGTTTGTCGTAATATTAATATAATACGTACAATTCATTTACAACTCACTCAAACGTCTCCTGATTTTATTGCGAATGAAATTGAGTACAGAACTTTCAATTAAAATAATATATTATTGTACATCACCATTGCACTTGTTGGAACACCAGAATATAAATGTAGAGACGGGTAGAGTAAGAACAGGTTCTTTGTAACTTTATTTCACATACAAAAAATCAATGTTATCAATCAAAATATCTCCAGAAACCTCAAGGTTAAGGTTTTTCAACTGTTTTTGCCAATCCCTTCATTAATATCCCGCGTACTATAAAAAAAACTAACAATGCGCCAACAGTTGCAACAATTGGACCTTTCAGTAAACGATACTTTGAGATAAGAGTTGCTCAAAGCTGCGCGGTTAGTGTCCTAAGTATGTATAAATGACGCCCTTAAAGCCACAGTATAAGATCGAAATTTGTTTAATCTTTAAATTGTTATCAATTGCAAGGATTCTTTACATCCCCATTGTGATGTAAAGAGCGTGGGAGAGATGATCCTGATAGCCTTAAGCCTTTGTTGCTAACCAAACAAACTGTGCCCCGTCCTTTTCACACCGGTGTAAAGAGAGCGGGATAAATCCTTTTGTGTGTTATCACACAATCTTGTATGAGAATTGCCCTAAGCGGTTAAACCTTTTGCGGCTACTGTTCACAAGAGTTATCAAATGAACTGATTTTGTGATAGTGTCGTGTTTTATAAACAACATTTTCAATATAAGTTGATACTATTTGAAGGCTCGTTGCAGTAGTTCATGGGGACCGTAAATTATAAGTACCTATACCGAGCAAAATCGATCCGTATTTGTGACTGTATGACTTAGTAGTAAGTTTTTTTTATAAATGACTCATTTCTGAAAATACAGACAGGAAATAGAGAGTCGTTTTCTATTAAATATCTTCCTTATTTTCCTCACCTTTGGCTGTTTCCTTCCCGGAAACGGTAGAGGAATCTTTGCAAATAATACTGTTCAGAATTGCTTAGGAAGCCTTCTAGGTTGGTGGAGTAAGAACATACACAAAGTTGCTGGCAGCGGTTGTAAACAAAGAGTAGACGGTCGAGCTTAGTAGTAAAGTGTTGGCTAAATAAGTGTCCAGTATACAGAGTAAAGGACTGATGATGACGATGATACCGATGATGATACGTATCATCCCGCCTTAGGAGATGCTTTCAGCCTACCTTCCAAGTGAGGATATAATAATAGGTTTCAACCTCTATCAAATGAAAGAGTAGATACAAAAATTTACTGTATATAATCTCGTTTCGTGATGTTTACTGCTACAATACGTAATGCGAGTGGTATTGGGTTCGCACAACACGGGCCCCGGCGTAGCGCTCGATCAATCCGCGATACTTGTGGCGCCGCGCTCCACCAGTACATTTTTATATTCACCACCCACAAGAAAACATGGAGACTGCTTTTATTATAACCATAAGATCCGCATGGGATCCGTTTGCTCCGATTATGCAGACATGTAATGAAAATGGTACATAAAAGAACGCTACAATTCGAAATTGAAACATGCACGTGCCAATTGAGACATGAACTTTTCTTTTAAAAAATAGGTCATATATTGGCTAATGAGGGAGCCAGAAGACCACACAGTATATTTTAGTTAAGGAACCAGGGAGCGCGTATGAAGAGAATTATGAATATAAAGCCGTATCAGGTAACTGACCCGGAGTGACGATAATATACTGCATACATAATACTAACAAAATATTTATCAGTTTAAAGAAACACAGTTATACCTTACTCTATCAGAGCTTTACAGCTATCCAATACTTTTAAGAGTTCGCAATGTATCAATAATTAATATTTTCCGAATAATTCGACTTATAACTGTGAAAATGATATACCTATTTATTATAAACACTAAAGTGTGCATAAGTTTCCTCGCGGTGTTTTTCGTTACAACAAATGGTACTTAGTTATAAAGCGCTATTTTTTTTTTAAAGAAGTGCACATCATGAGTTAAGATCTGAATCTCCGGAGTAGGAGTCTGACTTCTAAATCACTGGACTGTCATTACTCCATGCTCTAACTGAAACAGATCTTTATACCAATGAGTTCAGTAAAACAGACTCCGTCTCCACGCTGAGCCACCCTCGCGCTGTCAGCGACACTCGCAGTAATTATTTTTATTATCGAACACCTCCCCCGGCCCAACTTGTTTTTGTTTTGTGTTCTGTTCCTCTTTCTGTTTTTCCGCTGTTTTTTGTTTTATTCTGTTTGTTTGATGTGTTTATTGCGTTTGTGAGCGACGTCCGCGATGAGTTAATTAATTTTATTCGCCGCCAAACAAATTATTTTCGTGATTGGTTTGTCCGATTGATTGACTTAGGTACGTATGTTCGATTTGTGCCTATTTCAATGTTTGTTGGTGATTAATGAAACTCGTAAATGTTTGGTGCAGAATTAAATTCCGTTTTCCAATAGACGTCGAGGAAATTTTACAATTTTCTGCCGGATTCCTCTCTCAAGCTGAAACCTCACACAAAGGATGTGCTGTCTCCATCTCTCTTACGGCCACCGTATAGCTGTCTCACTCTGATAACTTATTGTAATAGTGGAACCCAAGTTAGAAGAAAGTATTGAATTATGGTGAAGTGAAGAATGAGGTTATGTAATATCGAGTCTTTCTTAAAACACTCGTAATATTTTAACATTCCAACGTTAAGGTGTTATTTAAACCTTTATGATTACAAGACTACAACACCGATATAGTCACTGGTCTACGTTTACGGAGCCGTGGCTCCGTTGCACTGCAGGACTTGGTTACTGCGACTGCTGTCAGTTCTTCATTCAAATGTGGCTAGTCCTTTGCCATTTCACTTTGTTAATTTTTTTGGTTAATTATATTGCTACGGTTTTATATTCAAATGAAGGATACGTCCATCAGCATAAATAGGTCCAATTAAACCATCACCATCACCTGTACCTACTGATAATGTCCATGAAACATAATGTGTCGTCGAACTTTAATCCTATTGCTTTATTTTATCTTATTGAAATTTGAAAATGTAGAAGATAACGACCGAAAAATTCCAGGTCACTTTCCAAATAACAGACAAAAAAAGAAGAAAATATATACGAATATATACATATTGCATAAGCCCGTCCACAAAGTATTGTAGAATGTGTCTGAGAGAAGGCTTTGAATTATATGTAAAGTTAGCCGTAACAGCGCGAGTCGCAAGCGCTCCTCCCGGGACACAGAGCATTCCGCTGTTCTGCCTGTGGTATACCGTTCAATACAAGTTATTACTTTATAAGAGCGTAATTACTGCGCGTAAAAATGCGTGCGTAATTACTACCCCGATACGAAAAGATAATTCCCAACCTTCACATGAACATTTCAGAATAGAGCAGTTATATTATTGGTCTGATTGTTTTAATGATGGCTTATAATTCAGCCTTCCATTTCGGGGTTCTGAATTCACGGCCCGGCGCTAACCACTTTACGAAAAACGTGCATATATAAGTTAATTCTTGCCGCTACAGTAAAGGAACATATTGTAGTGAATCCTATTAGAGTTCCTTACAATGTTCTCTAGGGAGTATAAATTCTGGTAACGCGCCCTAAGTCAGCGCGGCAGACTCCGGATAAGACCTCTCATTTTGGAAGGTAACCTATGTTCATCATTGTAACCGTGAAACGGATGATGACGTCACTCGGCACCACGTGTTTAAGGATCTAAGTATAGCCTGATCTGAGTGTGGGGTGTACCAGTAGTCAGTATTAGAAAATTACCGTCTAATTGATGTTGGTCACAGAGGCGTAGCTGCCCTTGTGGACTGATGTGCTCGCCTTCAGAAGGTGCTTACGTGGACTACACCACACCCTTAAAAGTGAAACACAAATTGTTACAGTAACAATTACTTTGCGGTAGGAGCCAGGGTGGCGATGTCGCCAACGGTTTATGCTTTATGGTTGATTAACGACCACCATTGTTTCTATTGTCTCCTTAAATCCAAACCAATTTCGTAAGTACCTAACCCTTTATCGAAGCTATTCTGTTAAATAAGCCCATGCACTCGGCTTGCAAACAAAGTGCATCAATTAGCGGTCACCCCACGCCCACCGACCCACAAGTGGGCATACTAGACGATGTTTTTAATTAACCATGCACATGAGACACTAATCCCTGGCACGAGACCATCTTGTTCTGCGTCGACATACTCTCGCTGAGATAATAATTTTATGGGTATTTGGAAAATTAGGTGCTAAAGACATTTTAAACGCACAAAATCAAATTTTCCTACATTCATCACCGTCTTGACACACGTACCTGTGCCGTTTTCTGATCGTTATAATATACTAAACTGATCCTTATAGCATATTGAAAATATCTAGGTAGCTGACAATATTAGCATACTGTGTTTAAAGGTTGTATAGTATAAGTTGGTTCACTTCATACCGCTGAACGACAGAACGCAAAACGTACAAAATCAAACGAGAATGTAGAGCTGCCACGACAATACCTATAAGAATATACGAATTGAAAAAGTGGGGGGTGGGGGATTATTTTTAATTTGTTCGCGCTAAGAGGTGTGGTGGTGACAGGCCGACTGTTGCTGACCCCTTTGCCGGGTTATAATCCGCTGACTGCAAATTGAAAAGCATATCATTTAAATTGAATAAAAATGTAGAGTGTGTATTGTAGAGCTTATAAACACATTGACAGCTCTATTTATTGCGTGCTATCGAAAAAGTTTTACCCGACAACCTAGGTTGGGTCGAAATGTGACTTTAGAAATACAATTTAAATGGTTCTTTGGTGCAATGGTCAGAGGTTAGTCAAGGTACGGTAACATGTAAGAGATTTCTCGGTCACCACTTGTACCTACAGTGGCTAATAATAATAAAACAGTTTTGTTATCATTTACAAAGATATCAAATACATCTGATTATATTTCGTGCCGTGTTTTAACACTTAGTTATTGTGAATTTGATGTTTATTTTTAGAGACATGATATTAGTTAGGAGTCATTCAGATTAGGTAAACCTAAGAACAAATAATAGGAGTCGATGCGAAAACTAAAATTACACTTAAAATATATAAAATTATCGGTATGAATGGAACTATATGGTTTTGATAATTTGCCAGTTAATAAAACAACACCAAATGTTAAAAAAATATTAAATTAGTCATTGAAATGATATATGTTTTGAAACAATTTTATGTCGTATTTCATTTAATGTTTTATTCTATACAATATTACAATTATCTGTAATATAAAGTTAGTCTCACCGTAATTAACTTGTAATTTCAGGCTTGAATTCGAAAAAAAGTTACAGTCATTGACGTCATCGACCGTATTATTTGACCGCGGGTATATGTGACTCTTCACAACGAATAATATAAAGCACTTTGTGATATATAGAGACTCGTAGTTTGGTTTGGAGCGCATTATTGTTTGTTTATCATTATAAATCAATGTAGGTGATTTTAATTATTGTAGATCCGTTATTTTTGAAATTAAATGCCCCCTACCCCCTCGCCAACAGTTGGAGTGCTACGATAAACAAGGCAGGTCATGGACCTATGGATTTTTCTTGTTTACCGACCGCGGCTAAATGCTGGAACATAAAGTTGTGAGAGTGAAAGTACTGAGGCGGCTCGCGGTCCCTGCTTCGGAACGTAAATAAATATATTCTTGGTTTTATTTGTGCTGAATTTCGGCGGGAAATCGAAAAGTATTTCAGTTTAGCCGCTAACTGAACACTTTTATTTGGCGCCGGTCTGGCGGGCCGGCTGTTGGCCTCAAAAGGGAAATTTTTGTTTACTTTTTCCGCTTTTGCAGGAAAAGCCTTTCGAGCCAGATACGAACACGAAAGGCCGTAGTTTGCCGCGGACAAACGACCCCCGAAATGGTCGACGCGCGTCCCCCGCGACCCCCACGACCCCCACGCCGCGCGCCTCCAAAACGGGACACCAATGTGTTTGGTTTATCCATATTGACTTTTATATTTATAATTGATTTATTTATATTTATATTGATTTATATTTGTACGGACTAATTTATGAATATTTCCATTGTGTTATATTTACTCTAATACTGAGTGTAAGTGAAGTGTATAATACCACCTAGTAGGAACTAATTATTAATAAACAGTAAAAAATTTTTTTCGCTGTTGCTTAAACGTAAATCTTCGAATATTTTAGTTAGAATTGTTAAGTAAATCTAAACCACATTCAGCTTACTAAAAGTAATCTGTGGCCGTGTTTGTGAAACGATATTGTATATTCTTCCTTTATCAATCTGAGGTTGTTTTAAGACACGATTTTCCAGAAAAATCCATTAATAACCGACCCGGGGATCGATCGACCTCTCAATCGGCAGTCGCGCTTGGAACTGCTTGACTATTGAGACACTCAAATGATAAATACAAAGCCCTAATTATATGATAAAAGCAATAGGTATACCATTAGTCAATTGTCGGAAAATGCGGACTGTCCGCCAATAGCCGGCAGCGCGGTGGCCAGTGTCTCGGTTCGACCGCAAAAAGCACGCGTCGGCCGCTTACTGTTCTTGTTGGTCAGCGGGACTGGGCGCCGCGGGGTGCGGTGGACCTGCCACCAGCTCAATCACTTTGTTCTTTGAAAGAGAACCAGACGGCCACGCGTCGGAATAGAACATACTTTTGTTTTCCGTATACAGGGGGAGGCTTTCACTTGTTGCTAAATAAACATCACTCATTAATCAGCTCAACAGAAGATTCGGCAACACTCACAGCTTATTAACTTGTGAGTTCCAAATTATGACTATCTTTCTCATATTTTCTTGCAAATTTTCTACTATGGTACCAAGGATTCGATTAGGATTGGTGTCATATCAAATATAAGTATATAAATAGTGTTTCAATTAAATTATATATAAAACTTATATATACGGGAATACTTTAACATATTTCAGAGCGAAATACTGCTGATGAAGGACTGTCAGTATGGATGTTCTCTACGTCATAAAGGATTAACTGATTTTTGATGATCATAACTGTTATCTTATATATACGTACGAATACATTACGATTACGAATACCTACGAATACATTAGGAAAGACCAGAGTTCAAAATTAAAAGTGACTGAATTTATCTGTTTATGCAAAACCATACCTACATATTTAGTAATAAAATTGTTACCACAAAGGCATAGTCCACACAACTCTATCGTGGCTAGCTGGGAGCGTTGAGTGAGAGCCGCCATTTCTGGCAGAGTCCAGCGCTGGCCATCCGTACCCTTCTTTTATTGCGTCATATATCACATTTTCCCTCTTTCGCGATTCTTAAGGTGGATATTCCATTTTTCGCTAACTCTATAACAGCGCATATCTTTCCACGATTTATGTGGAAGACAGTTCTTGCTTGTGGATTTTATGATAAAATGACGTAATCTATTTATTTTATATCAGCTGCATCTGTGGCTGTAGCTGTGAGGGTGTGTGTGCTAATAATAATGACCACGTTTTCAGCAAATTGACATCCTCCTATCTGTTCCTAGTGTGAAAATACTACATTTATGTATATTTATAAACTCGTATATCTGTATACGTTATACTTTTCAAACCAAATATTATAGGAATTGCTTATCGTTTTGAGTAATATCTTCGTAAACAGACTGTTTTGTTGGCCGTGTGACTACCTGAATCTTTAGTAGGCTCTACGTAGAGCTATTTAGACATCGTTAAAATACGTACGTCGTGTTTAAAACTTGAGTAGGTATTATCTAATGAAGAGATGAAGAGAGAAGTTAAGTCTTTGCTACTCTATATTATGACACATAAGTATAAAAATATTCAACAACCCGAAGAAAAACTGTGATTAAATTTAGAAATATTTGAAAATAAAAAAATCAATTTAATTAAAGACTTTACTAAGAATACATGAACTTCACCATTATTCATAAGCAGTTAAGGGAAATGGCTTAACAATGAACTACTTTGTTCTCTTGCCACTGTACCAAAGATATTCTGGGGAGAGCGCTATAACAAAAGCTAAAGTGTAGTATCGTACGGCCGTGAATACGTAGGGTATCCGAAACAAGCGCTTATTATAGTTATTACGTAAGAAAATCTATTTAATACAGTTCATAATATGTTTAATTCAATCCGGAACTAATTAAATTTGACGTACATCACATAATAAAATCGAAATTCTAAAATTAAAATTGAAAATCTAGAATAAACTTTCTCATTTCTTCGTTTTCTTCTCTAGTTTAAGATGACATTTGTAGACAGAATAAATATTTTTATTTATTAAGTTCAGATATGAATAGGTACCTACCTACTGAAACTCTACCGACTTTCCCAACTATTTCTTTACACGTAACACTAAAGTTGATACTCAAAACCTTGCAAGAAATATTTAGGTAAGATTACTTTAATGGATAATAAACATTGTCACATATTCAATTCAACTATTAATATGTATTAGATCTCTACCGACCCGACCAACCATTTGGGTACAAGTTACAGGAAAGTTGATAGTCGAATACTAGCAACAGATAACGAAACATTTGTGAACACTGAATATTTTCGTAAATTCGGTTTGAATAGTAGGTATCGATACTAGCGACTCTACCAAGCGTTCGTGTATAATTGTAGCGAGG
>DWEC01002679.1:0-11411 GCA_018245735.1 Microceris miodesmiata
AATTGCCCCTTATTTCTGCAGTCAATAGTATAAATAAATAAAACAATAACTATGTCTGTCTGTGACATTTACGCGTCCAAACGGCTGAACTGATTTGGTTAAAATTTAGATGCAGAGATAGTGTGATCTTGTTAAAAGAAAACTTTAAATCAGTCTCTAATGGAGTGAAAATACTCGTAAGGAATACTCATACAAATTTTATGCTAAGCATGAAGGCTACCTGGCACTGATGCTGTGGTGAACAACACATACCTACGTCATAATGCACAACTTATTTATTAATTAAATTGAGTTATTCATAATATTTAAGCAAATTATCTTCTGTTTCAAACCGTGTGTGGAACATGGACTGAAATTATAACATGTTTTTACAGTACCTTCAAAAATATTGATTGATTCAACCCATACTTGGCCAACGAAGAATTCTGTGGTTAGAATTTTTTTACTCAGAGACCTTTGTCTATTATCAATATATCTTTATTTATTGATAATTTATATTTCTTTCTGAATTAAGTATCGTAACTGAATGTCTTACTGTTCACGAAACAATGTAAAACTACGGTTTTGATGAAAAACTCCAAAAACTTATCAATTGTAGGTATATTTCCAGTCATTTACGCTCGCCACTTATACTATAATTGTTCAACAAAAAATATCACATGACCGGCTGAGGCGCTACTCGTATTTCTCAAACAGATCTCAGTTCCGATTGTAGAGTCGCCGAGTTTTTTGAGTGACTCTGGTTAGTCCAAGTGGTTCATTTGTGGTGTGGTTCATTTGCTGTAGCGTAGGCGGGTCCAGCCACCGATGCGTATCTCTGGAATAGGTGGAATTGGTGGGCGGCATATCATTATCGTCATATCGCCTTATCGCCGTTGCCGTATGTGGCTACAGTGACAAAGAGGCCCACGTAATCACAGAACCGCCCAGAACACGCAGCCAACTAAATAATAAACAATGAAATGAAAAATTTGTATTTATTATACGGCGTTATCACGCGAATTAAGTCCAATAGCAGATTAAATGTTAAAGATTTTTCTTGACATCTTTCTTTAGTTCTTTCGCATTTATGGTGTCCGCCACAATTTATTCACCATCGCCGAGGTTTGTCTGGTAGAGAACGTCACTAGACTTTAACTAATGAGTAAGCAAATTAATTGCAGTCGTTATTGAATTGAACAGGATTAATTGGGAGCGGGAAAGGTGCTTAGTCCAGACAGGCAATAATATTCACTATTCTATACATGTAAATAGCATATTATTATACAGTAGCCGTAAGGAAGATGCTTTGTGTAAGATAATACCTAGTAATATAAATATTACAAAGCGCATCATGCTCCGATGATTTAGGCATATAGAAAGAATAGCAGATGGAAGAGTATCAAACCACATACATATATACCTAATCGAATTATGACCGATGCAGGTACCTAAGAAGCCTATTTCTACTAAGTAGGTCAGATTCTAGCTGAGGGGGCAAGTCACAAGTCTCCGAAACCGGCGCGTGTGTAGGAACACAGTGATGACTGTCGAAGATGCACGTCAACTATATAAGGATGGAGATATTTAGTACTCCGTGCTACCTGCTCACCGCGTCAGAGACCTGGTTTAATGATATAATAATAATAGGGTATAAATAAAAAATTCTTTAATAATATATCCGTGCAGCCTCTACTGAAGCTAATAATATGAGTTGTGTATATTATGAGAGATAATATTTATTTATTAAACACTAGCAACTGGGAGGCGGAAGGCGGAACTTGGTGCTGGGGGCGGAAAAGATTTATTAGTAAAAGCCTGGCTCCAGCGAGAACAAGTTTGTTTCTTTCTTTTACCGCACGACTACGCGATGTTATCTGCGAGGTTCGCCGACGCGGCCTTTGAATGTAGCATTTAAATGTAAAACTGAATATATGCTGATATAAAGTTGTAGCACACTGTTATATATAGTTATATTGGGCAAATTGGTTGTTACTTATTATTGTTAAGCTTAATCATTTATTAATTGGAATGTCAGACTGCACAATATATAGTATTTACATGTACGGCCTTTACGAACTTTTGGGAACTTTTTGGGAACCTTTTGGGGTTTTGTTAGCGGTTGAAAAACTGATAGTATTACAAATTTTCTGTCTAAGAACATCATCATCCGCCTGTCTATATATATTGGATATAGACTTCTCCAAAAGGGGTTTTGCCCAGAATCCCTACGCTCGACGTCTGTCTGATAACTAGTTAGTGATATAATTCAAATGAAATACATTTACCAACGTAGTCGTAGATTATGAGTACGGAGTTTGTTTCTTTTGATGTGCAACAGTATTGAACAGCAATTCGTTAAGACTCACTCAATCTGAGAATCGATTACTGGTGTGCACAGTGGGCCTGCGCTCAGGTGCTGGCGGGCGGCACCCGCTGTCGCTCGCAGGCCCGCGCCACCGCCGCTCACGGATAAAGTATTGTATTGTTCACGAATAATGGATTTTTAGTTTGTTCTTTCGGTTTTAAGTATTTTTGTGTGAAATAAAAAAAATAACTTAGCTTGACCGTCTCGTTGGTCGATTGGTAGCAAGTGCGTCTGCCGATCGGGAGGTCCTGGGTTCAAATCCCCGGTCCAGTATTTCTAGTAGTTGCCCGGAGTCTGGATCTGTACTCGGTGTATGGCAATAGGCTTACCAACTATTCCATGGGACGTCAACGTAACTGGTGAAACGTGGAAGTGTACTACACTCCTCTACCTACCGTTTCGGGGATTACAGGCGTGCTGTTACATTTTTGTTTTACTTTAAAAAATGTTTTAGGTCTTTTAGCTTGAAAAATAATGTATTGGAAGATTTCATTTGTTTAATTATTACATGATCACGCCAAGTCTCTTCCGGGATAGGGAAAGAGATTTTTGCTTCCAAATATTTCGTTTTGATGATTTTTGCGTTATATAAATTTCACTTTTTTAACTTTATATTTTATCAAATTCGTTCCGTTCCTCCTTTATTCGCGCGGTAACTCAAATAATTCATCCCTTGTTTAATTATTTTTGGGGTTAGTTAAATTAAAGTTATAAGTAGCCCGACTTGTACTTTACAGTGCACGGCGGGCCACTTATGCAACAGGAAGTGTACTTTTGCAAAAGTTACGTTAAACAATTTTAAATATATTGTTCTAACAGTTATGCTTATGATTAAATAACGTATTTGAGAATTACAAATATATCCTCATAAGTCTTTATTTCAAAAAACCTACTTCCATTTCCGCGACAGTAAAAATATCACGCAGCCCGGGAACAGTAGGCGTTCCACACATCCAACGCGGCATCCCCGTCAGCATCCGTTCAATTTGCAATGCGATTGACTTGTAATTTGTTGGAGCTTTCTGGATACGGAAATCGATTAATCGCTGTGCACCAGCCAGCCCCGCCAGGTGGCTGCGGAGGAACAACGGAGCTGTCAGACGCACGACCTCTCCACGCGGGAAGGGTTGCTAGTGTAGGTATTGTTGTTCAAAAAATACTACTATAATATTTAAAACAACAACTTCGTTTCGAGGAGATTTCCAAATTAACTTGAATATGGAAGAATTACGTCAGATCTGTAAGGAAAATGATGTTTGGTAAAGTTTTAAAAACGACGTTACTGTTAGCGCTTTTTTTAAAATTAGCAAAGTATATTTTCAACATAATTTATGTTTTCTTCTCTATACATAAAATATGTTATCAATATCATAAACAACGCAGGCGGAGTCGCGGGTATCAGCTATTATTCAATATACACGTATCAAAGCTTGTTTTTAAAATAGCAAAATTAAAATATTATTTGTATATTACGTGGACAAGGCAACGTGGGAATATTACCCTCCTCTGCCTACCCATTTGAGAAGGCAAACGTGATAGTACATAATGTTATTATTAAGCGCCAGTTATTATACTATAATTTGAGAATATTTAATTTAATGTACACATTAATCAGGAAGGTTCTGGAATAGCGAATCAACCCGTATTCAAATTATTTATCCAATGGTAACAAAAATCTTGCAGAATAGGTATAAATATTTATCAATATGTATTGGTTGACTGCTCGATGTCCCCTGCCGCCCTGCCGACCTCGTAAGAGGCCTGTAGTGATGATATAAGATTGACTTTACACGTAATAAACAAATACAGTCTAACACGGCAGTAGTTGGAGATACATTGCCGGATTATTAGGGAAATTGTTTTACGAATCGTTTTTAGGAATATGATACATACCCTCTACATCTAACACTATTATGGGCACATACTCGTATGTACCTATATTTTTATGAAAAGATATTTTTATTAATAAAACTGCGTGTTTTTATTATTTAAACTCATATATTTTTATTAATAAAAAAATATTTATAATAATATATGTTTCTGTATAAAAATTTATAATAACACGCATATTTTATCAGCGACCAGTACGGTCCTCAGACATATCAATACCTACGTCTGTGACCAACTTCGAATAAGACAAATTGCACTCATACTAATATTTACTGATTGTTACTAACAGTCCTATTCCTAAAGTCCTGTTTAAGGTCGCGTGCAGATGTCTGTTGACAGCGGCCACATGTGACTCTCGTCTTTTATTTTTTATTTTTTTACGTGGAGAGAAACAAAATGTCAAAGGTAATTTTCGCGCCCAATTCTCATTGCATACGCCCCACATGAGCAGTACCGAAAAAGTTCTTAGTAAATAATTCTCCTAAATATCTCGCCCGGACCCATATACCGCGTGCTGGTACCACTTTCCCTACTTTTCCTTTCACTGCGCCGAATAAGTTAGGAAAACATTTTCACCCACGTCGTTCCGTTCCCTCCTATAATCCTCTACCTGCAGAGATATACCGTACTTACCCCGAGCAACCACTATCATCCATACCTACTGCTCACTTACTAATACAAATTAACCGTTCTCTCTCCAAATGACAAGGCAATCTCATGTTTATTCTTACAGACATAAGGGACAAAATCAAGCCATAATGAAATGTACTTGCGACGTTTTCATCCGAGTCGACGTCTCCCCACCAAGCGCCTCTCGCGCCCTCCTCATGCATTTAAATTGCTTCATTACAGAACTAGACGTCGAAGCGTAGGGTTGTCTACTGGGAAAAATGGGGCTCACAACTACATTAGAGGGAAACTTTTGTCTAAATAACATGTGATTATGGCAGATGAGCCTCAACTCGTATTATTCACAGGGTTTAGCCGTTTCCTAGATAGAATTGATAGCTACTTCTATTGACAATATTAATGATGAACTATAAGTTTTAAGATGTTGCTACAAGATCTGTTTACGGTTAACAATCATGAAACCTTTATTTTCACTTAATGTACATACAAATATTGTCACACGTATTTCATATAAGAGTAGGAGAGGTTAAGAATTGCCTCTAATACCCAATTAATATTAATAAACTTAAAAATAAAAACTGTATATTGAAAATGAAATCACAACCTCATTACTTCAAAACAATAATTAAAATTTAACAACATTAATTTCACATAAGCGTTAGCAGAAAGCTCAATCAATGTTTTAAAAATATCGATTAAACATACATATGTATACCACTTTAGTAACATAAGTCCGTAATAAATAAATATTGAAATAAGGTAATAAGTACTTCAAAGACCTCACTATTGTTTTTTCTATTACGAATACGTTATGTTTTATTCTATTACGAATGTGAGACGCTTCAAGAGACTGTTCCCGTCAGCCTACTGAAGATTGTGTCTCCCTATTTCTTGTGTTAGTGAGAATTGGAAATATATGAGCGTGGTTGTATAACCCTAGCGGTCGGGATGAGAGGGAGGCCGCAGAGCTATCTGCCGCCGATCATTAGGCCCCGAGAGTGGCCAGACACAAAATTTTGCATGCCACCGACTGTATTCCGCTAAGTGACTTGCCTAATGACTTTGCCACTACATCAGCTGATTCTGCACTCGTTCTCTTTAATCTACCTTAAACCTTCTATCACTTGACAATTTAACCCGGAACGGATTACATGCAAATTGATTGCCATCATATATAGGTGACTCTGCTGGTGTCATTAAATAATGAAACATATGATTGGTTTATCATTTGCTTCATTGAAAGCGAAATTGGAATGTTAATTCGGTTTATCGGGAAAATTTATGCAAAATGTAAAATAAAATAAAAAAAATTGAGTCGCTGTGTCATCATTTTCTTAGACGACTAAGGAACAGGTCCTGTTTTCGCCTGGTCCCCAAATGAAAAGTACTCCAGAGAATTCTCAAAAAAGTTTGCAAAGAAACCACATACTTCGTCACATGTACTCAACCATTATTTATCTTAAAAGGAAATTAATTTACCATAAAGATACGATAATTATTACTTGTACCAGAGTTGAACTGGTGTTGACACATTTAAAAATGTAATGTGTATAATGAGTAAATTATAATTGCCAATTAACTCTCTTTAATAACAAACATTCGGTGGAGCTGAAAATTGTATTTAATATTATTTACATCACGTTCTTATTAATTATCGTGTTTGGTTGATGTAATCTCATGTTTTTTAAATTATTATTGTTAATTTTTAATGTCAGGTTTCATGTTCGGGGTAGACAGAGAGATAATACGTATATTAATAAAACAAATCTCTGTTAGCATAGTAAAATAAATCTCTGTTAGCCAACAGCAGCGGCTACATTTTTTAAGATCCAGTATGCTTTTCTATTTGAGCAGACGTGTGCTGGAGTTGAAACCACGACTTACCAAACGTAGGGTACGCCGCCTCCAGCCAGGTGGAGTGACGATATACACAAGTGGCAGTGGCTGGCAGTGGTTGGATGCGAAGAGCTGAAGATCGAGCTCAGTGGCATGCCATTGGAGATGCCTATGTCTAGCAGTGGACGGGAATAGGCTGACGATGATGATGATGTTTTGCTATTAGTTGTGAACTAAGTTTCTTTGTATTAGAAACAGAAGAGAAGATTACCCTTATATTTTCCAGAAGGGGTAGCCAGGGGTGTATTCACACGTATCACTTGTTATAAATCCAAAGTATTTTCCAAAATCTTTGTGGTTTAAGTGTAGGTACATACCTATCCATTGGAAATTAAAATTCTACAATATTTTCAACAAAACAACAAACAGACAATTACAATTTTATAACCTAATTATACAAGTTTTAAAATATACGATTACGAAATGAGCGCGGAAAACAATCTATTGTATCCACTGAGATTCAGATCAGACGAATACGCTTACCGCCATCTATCGGTGGTAAATACAAACTCAAATATGTAACCAAATGAAACTTCTCATTTTGTGCACTACGTTCAACAAGAACGAAGATAGTGCAAAAATAGACAGTGCAAAATAGATAGTGCAAAAATATACAACTGAGCTTTTTTAGATTTGGTAAGTTTGATATTTATTATTACTATTATTGTATCGTCACGCCAGAATCCCTTAAACACCTTAACGTGTTCCTTGTTCTCTTAATTCACGTTTAATTTTAGGTCATTTACCATTTTTTCGAAATTTTAACAAAGCTCTATCAGGCGGACAACCGATTTTAAACCGGCGATTTGGATTTCAACAATAGATGATCTAATTATTTTGCAACCGCTCTCTATCAGTAAGCGCAGATGTATCTATTTAATACTTGGAGACGTCAACAATTTGCCTATTTTGCAACAAAAGTGAGCAGAGTTGGGTCGGAATAATGCAAAAATATCATATCAATAGCCTTCCTCACGCCATCCAATCAGCAAAGGTGTCACATTACGTAGAGCTATTGTGAGACGCGTAGTTGTGTTTACAAACAAAATAGAGGCTTGTCATAATCTGTTTTCGGATGCGCCTTTTCTATTTTTTCGCTCAGGCAACTTTTGGCGGGATTGTGCGTATTTTTTTCTGGCAAGGACTTAACACAGGTATGGATTTCGACGCCTCTTTGTTGGTTTATCCACACTGCATAATAGGTGTTCCCGGCAAGGGAACGTAAGTCCCGCGTAAGTCGATCTAAGAATAATTTCTAGTATGTGTGGTCTTTTCAATTTTGACAGTTGACATTTTTGAAGGGGGACTTTCTATGGCTTTTACTTTCAATTGTGAACATAATTGCATTTTAAGCCGTTCTCTATTATTTTCCAGGTTCAAAACAACCGCAAATTGTTAGGAAAGTGAATTCAATATTGTGGTTAGTTTCGCGATTGGTACAGGATATAAAAATGATTTTAAAATGTCAGTTTTCTAATACTATCACATATTACCTAAATGTTATTTTTATTATATCATCTGATATAATATCGACATGGCACCCACAAATTTTGATGATTCTAATTATTTTTCGTGGTTTCATGAGTAATTGTTCTGAAAACAAGAATTTCAAATGTTAATCATTAAAGATGGGAGCCACAGACCTTAAAACTTTCACATATTCTAACGGATATTGGACGTGGGATCTCTGTTTCCAACTCATCAATATTTGGGAGACTTTAATGGTATGCTTACAGTGTTTCGAAAAAATACGAGAGCATAATCTTAGCTTCAGTAAATACTAAAATGAAATAAATATTTATGCTAGAAATATTAAGCTGGATGCGAAAAGCCGAAAACAGGGCGCGATGGCGCTTATTGGAGGAAGCCTATGTCCAGACTGACATGGGCTGATGATGATGATCATGACAAAACATCCTTCAAATTGAAATAAGGATTTATGACATTTCATTATATGATTTATACTGCAAGTTATCATTCTATTCTTACGTAAATACATATATTCTAAAATTAAAATACTTTTATTATTATTGTTAGATCATCACGCCATATGCCTTATGGAGAAGTACATAGAACATATTGGCATACATATAAAATTATTATTGTATTTCTGTTTAAACAATAATATTCGCAGCAAGGAGTTAGAAGTCTCTGAACCTGGCGTTCAGAGTTCATAAAAAGAGTGACGAATTTAGGAAAAGGACGTCAAAGCAGCAAGGATATTAAGGCTTTAGGTGCTTTCTGCCTACACAGCAAGGGAACTGGAGTAATGTTATAATAATAATGATAATGTTCTCAGTAATTTCAAAACAGCAAGTGCAACGATGTATTAAACAGGGATGGGATTTCGACGAAATTTAGTGTTATTTGTCAGTGAGCGGCGGTACAAATAAAGAACACCATATCAGCCTTTATACAACAATTACACTACTACGCGAAACCTCAAGCGTCAAATACCGAACTTATTTATACCCAAACTAACTCTACAATTACCCAACTACATACTAAACCTTATTATTTGGGACTAAAAACCAAACTGCAATACATTCGTGTCTGTTATCGGCAAATCATTCTGTAAAAGTTGAACATGTAAGCGGCGAAGCGTGAACGCTTGCGCGGGACGCAAGGGTCCGTTGGTTTATTTTTTCCTTAATCCTAACCGGGATTAGGTTAAAGCCCTTTTGATTGGCAGCCGCCGTCAGAGGCACGTCTGGCGAGATTTCTGAGATGCAACGCTCATGCCTCGGGTGGTTTTTAGCGATGTTTCCACGATATTTTAAAAGACAATTACTCTACGGTAGTTTTGCAGTACGAACTTCATTATCATCAGCCTGTCTCTGTCCCAGGCTATTGCTGGTCATAGGTCTTCCCTAACAGAGGATTTTAATCCGTAATTTACGCGCTGAGCACGCTCGCCGTGTACAGCTTCTTTACTAATACAATAATTTCGACATTTTTCTTTCATTACTTTATTTATTTTATTGATTTATATCAATAGGTTGTACAATTAAGCTCAAAAACCTAGTTTTGAAGGAGGAAAAAATTCAAATAATTAATCTATGAACACTTACAAAGCAAGCTAACTGAAAAAATAATTGTAATCGTATTCTCGCGGCGTTTTTTCTATACAATCAATTCCCATCTGTTTACCATAATACCGTGCGAAATCGATTTTTTCATAAAACTATTTGCACATAACGGGCAGAGTTTACGCATATACCGCAAATTTGTTCCAGCAAGAAACTCAAAATGGCAAGACGCCATCAGCATTTCACGCTGAAATCAAAAGAAAATAACTTTGTTTTGTACTAGATTACGGGGTATTGTTAACTGGTCAAATGCAATTTTTTTATTAAGCTCCTACTATCTCTATTGTCATTGCCGCCACTGTCATGGATAATACTAGATACAGCTCTCATCGTCGTCATAAAATTTATCAACGTCAGCCTAATGAGCGCCATTGCATCTTGTCTTTGTAATGGTAGCTTTAGTTTATTTAAAAGGAAACGAATCCTCATACTTAACTGTCACATAAAAATAAAAAAAAACGTCATATAACAATAATAAAATAAAATTGGTGAACAATATTATCAAACGCAGTCATTATAATTGGATTACTTTTAAAAGATTTTTGAGGATAGATTAGGTCGATTCATATTTTAAAAAAATTTAAACTTAACTCTCACTTTACACCCGTGTAAACGTTATATTTGACAATAAAATATTTAATTGATTGATTATAACAGAATCGTCTGAACATTTAATCATTTTGGTAGCCCTTTCAATTTGTATGATAGAAAAATGTGTATATTTCTGTGTATTTAAATCGATCCAAGTTCAACACGGAAAATTAAAAGAAATAACTATGACGCAGAATGGTTGTCGTATTTAGCCATATGTTAATAAGTTCTATAGTAGTTAGGTCTACAGTAATTAGCTCTACAGTAGAGTCGGCTAGGTCGGTAAGTAACGGGGTCTAATGACCTTGATTAGCGCAAGGTCCGACGCATTGGTCACGGGCCGCGTTCTCACGCGCTGCTACCCGTGTTGCCTCTAAGCTGATGAGGATTATGTGGGCTTCAGACGTCCAGGGCTGCCAACATAAACATCTCTTCAGATACTTAAATATCTTCGGATTTCTAATAGCACAGTTATCTAATCCTAAAAATGGATAGAGTCGTGTTTTGACAACCAGAAAGCTGATGTACTTATCATTATAGAGTACTGTTTTACATTTTTATGAATATGTTTTTTTTATCCAATCTTATCTCATCATGGATTTTGGAACATATTGGAGTGATAGTTATTAGCTCTAAGTGGTCTAAGTCCGGAGTCGTGGATACAATTCCCGCCTTACACAAATTCATGTTTGATGTCAATACCCTTAATAGTTATTTTGTACATAACTTCAAATGGTAAGGTTTTAATTGGAACTAACACCTACATTTAGATAGTGTTTTAGTAGATACGTCAGTTACATAACTTCTAATATATGAATCACATTAATCATCTTCAGCAGCCTATCTTTGTCCACTGCTGGACATAGGCCTCCTCACAAGGGGGTTTATGCTCGTAATCTCCACGCTGGGCATGCGGGTTGGAGATCGCAGGGCACAGTTTTTCGCACCGCCGACGCTGCTGCCCGTCG
>DWEC01002680.1:0-11406 GCA_018245735.1 Microceris miodesmiata
CATCAGCAGTCGCGCTTGCAACCATCCGACCAACAAGAGAATCATGTTTAGGTATACCTTCTCTAAATTAAAATGGACAAACTTATTATTCTGATGACCAATGTCCAGTTCACATGTAAGAATCCTCTAATGTCAGCGTCCGAGGGCGGAGCTCATCTCTCACGCGGCAGTCGCCCGCATCGAGGCCACACGGAGTCATTCTTTACAGCATTAATAAATAATTATGCAATTAAAACGACAGGTCATTCGTCTACCCTCCTCTGCCTATTCCTTCGAAAATTACAGTCGTGATGTTACTTTTTTAAACAACAGGCTTTAGCAACTCACTTGATAGTTCGAGTAGGCACTAGCTATCGATCTAGATAGTTACATAGTTAGATTGGTTGATATGTCAGTCCCCCGTGATCGTTTGAAAGCGACTCGGTCCTCGCACGTGTCAATCACACAACGTATGCCAGTTATAATGAATCCTTAATGTTTAGTAACACAAATATAACGAAAGTATAAAATTCAATAGTTTTTTAATATTAATGAAAAACAATGTCATATAAATGCACCCATTTATATAGTTGTAAGTATTACCATGTTTCCATATGTCGTTAAACTTAAATGTACCTAACTATGTTTAATTGCCTATCTATGACGATATGATACATATTTAGAATAGAACAATCAATGAACTGATGGCAACTAATCAGCCTAAATAATATCTTTCATATCTCTTAAATGTTACTATGTTTGCAAACAATAAAACCGCCAGTGTGCCCAACAATACTTGGACCCACGACGCACGGTGCGTTATTGTGCGAATTAAAAAGGGCATCGCAATCGCCCGATCAGGCAGCCGGCGGGCAGGTCACGATCCGGTGGATGTGTGCACGCCTTAATGACGCACGCACCTGTGTGGGTACCAGCGCCTGCACCGAGGAGCTGTCAGTAGCTCAAGTACGTGGTTCATACGTACTCAATGCAACTAATGTTGAAAAACTATGCAAATAATGTATGAAAGTAGTGGGGATCGAAAATTGATAGTTTTAGATTTAGACTATTTTGAAAAACTATCATTACCTCAAGCACCTACGTGTTTTATACGTAGTAAATTTTACTAATATTATAAAAGCTATTGGAATAATAATTAACATATGAGTATAACAAGAATCGTAAACTGATAGTTTTAGGCTGTTTTTGAATCTCTCTAAATGCTTTTATCACATACTAGGATGGGTGGAAAGAATTATAGACATTACTTCAAAAACTGCATATCCAAAAAATACCTACATGGTTTTCTAATATTCAAATGATTATATTTTTTATCTATGGTATTCTCTAAACAGGACTTTTATGTTAGAATGAAATAAGTAAATGGAAGTAAACAGTCATTTAAATCTCAGCTACGAAATCATCACCACTTTACTATTTTTCCCCCAAGAATAGGTCGCAAAAACTTATTCGAAATAACGTTTCTTACCAATATGTACCACGTTTAACTACTGTTCCTTGCTTTGCTAAGTTAGTGCACTCGCGAAACGGGACCGAATTGAGACTACAGAGTAATGCGTTCGGTTTGAGCAATAAACCTCCCCGATTGATACTTCTGACTCGAGATAAGCTCGCTCGCTCAACAATGTTACATTACTTAATGTTTAGCGTGTACCGGCTGGATTACGACCAAAAAGACACATGGTTTTCGTACTTACATAATTATATATCGAAAAATCGAAGAGTGATGATACAAACTGAATTAAGTAGGTATAGGTATCTAGTGTTCAATATACTTAAATCACATTTTCGTCCTAAAATCAAATTATGATCAAAGACCAATTATTTGGATTAATTACTTGTTGGCGATTATCTTTTTAGTTTATACTATTTTTTTTATTTTCCAGAATTTTAAGATTAAATGTATGCGTAGGTAGGTATCACGTTAAGAGGTAAGGTATATGTGAGTATCAAACTGAAATACCTATGCTAAATTCAATGAATATAAATTCTTTGGTTGAAACAGATGACATTTTTTGTCGAATTTATTTCGATATAATTAGAATGTTAAACGAATTTAAGGCTTTAAAGTGTGCAAGTTTATTATTAGGAAGAGTTTATTATTATTAGAAATTGTCACTGATTGAGCTTACATGAGTGAAACGGATGTCATATTGCCAAACAAATGTTTTATATTATAGGAGTGCCAAGTATTTCCAAAATTACAACAGTATATTTCACAAAAAGCCATGTAGGACTTTACTTGTAATCGTGGCCTTTTAAGTCTTTGGCTAGAAATACAGTGTATAAATGATATAAGATTTGAACCCAGTTGCAACTTACCGCCACCTCTAGGTCTCGTATCTTAAACACAGGTTATTAATAGCAGATGCTAAACCCGACTAGATTACGAACACAATCGTTCACGCCATCTTGCGCTTTCGCGCGCTTTTCGTTTGTTTTTTAGTGGTGCTGCTGCAAAGCAAAGGAATTCGTGACTTGTCCGCTCGTTCGGAAGCGTTGCTAGATTTCTCGTTATAATTGACCATTCTCAAATAGAACCTATAGGTACACATTATTAGATAGATTAAGGTAGCTTTTACCAGAAATAGATTCTTTGCATTGTTTGACTTTAACATGGAAATTAGATTTTTGTATCAAAACAAATACTTGAATTTAAAATATTGTTTCCTACCCAAATTTTAAAGAAAATTGTCACTCATCCAATTGTTGAATCAATTCGGAAATTCAGAAATTTGAAATTCTTTTCACTTGGAATAATGTCCAGTGGTATTTATATCATAACAATTATATTTTCACCTAAGGAACAGTAACATATTTAGATAATGTTGCTTTCAGGAGCTACTTGTAAGGTGCCGCTTGTGACAAACGCAACGCAACCTTCATCTTAGGTCGAATAAAAAACTTTAGCTTTAGCAACTTTTATTAATAGCTAAATTTTCAGACTCGTCCAGAAGCTCACTTTTTATAATGCGGTCGAAATAGGTCTTAGGTCGAATAAAAAACTTTAGCTTTAGCAACTTTTATTAATAACTAAATTTTCAGACACGTCCACAAGCTCACTTTTTATATAGGTATAAGTAAATATTTTTTTCATCTTACAAAACTAAGAAATGGACAAATACATAATAAGTATGGACCGCCGTTATAACTATAGACCGACTCACCCTTGTCCAATAGTAAATAGAACTAAAGACTGTAAAGTCAAAATAGTTTGTGCTTTAAACACATTAATATATGCACTTTTTTAATACTTTCATTAACATATGTATTTTTTAATACTATCTGTTATAAATAGATATTGTCTTATAGATATTGTCTTAACATTTAGATTCTCTTTTATTCCACATACCTACCTGAACTTAAGAAGACAAATCTCAAAATAAAACAAACCAGATCTGATAACAAAAACAAAAATTTATTATTATTGCGATTTACAGTTCTTTTTATGCTTTAATATTTCTATGGGAGTCATGTAAAGCGTTTCATTGCAGATTTCGCACTTATATTCTTTAGCGTTAGGTTTAATATCCCGTGCTGGTTTGGATGTTTCTGCCTCCTTCTTCACTTCTTTAGAAGAGCATATGAATTGTTTATGCTGTATCCTTTCTAACGGCGACAAGCATAACGTTATGCCACATTCCGTGCAAGTCCAAGGCAGGCCATAGATTTCTTGATAAGCATTGTAACTCCAATCTGTATCTACAACACTGAAAATTTCAACACATTTTTAACTTTTTTTTTTCAAAATATCTAAATTTTACCCGAAAATTTAAAATATAAACAAAATATTAAAAATCAAAATATTGGCACTTTTTGTTCGTACAATGACATGTTTGCGTGATTTCAAAGATTTTAATAGAACATCGCTATTTAATTTTATTTGTAAATTATAAACATATTCAATTACGTGCCAAAGTCTAGATACCGTATCTGTCAACAGTGGACCGAGACAGGCTGATGTCGATGAAATTCAATTCAATTTTTTTAAATTATTAATTAGGTAGGGATAAGACCGCGTATTGTACAACCTACTGTTAATCCTTTTCTGCACTTATCTATCTTTTATTTATTTTATTTTTTTTCTTTTTCTGCATTCATTTATTATTTTGTTTATTATGTTTTGGTGTTCAGAATACACTACTACTAATACTAAAGTATACTAACCAGTTGTACACTACATTGTCCGTCACATAAACACCACCTTTCCTCTCATGGGGGCGGCATTCGAAGCCTTCTTCAAACGGATTAGGGTCTATATTCGGATGCACTTCATCTGATCCATGATACATCACTTTCAAGTCGCCGGGCATCAGTCTTTTCAAGGTGTAATATACTTCACACGTCATATATGACGTCATATCGCAGGATAGATTATGCTGTAATTCGTCATACGTTTCCTTCGCTATGGCTTTTGATTTTTGCAGTTCTGATTCCACTGACTTATTGGGATTTGCATCTGTTAAATTATACAATAGGTAAATAAGGTGAGATCTATCTATATAAATATTGTTTAAATAAATTCTTTAAATATTTATTTTCAAAACTGTTTAAATTGCAGACTGTTAGATGGTAGAACTGTCTGTTCAGTTTTCATTTCAAGCATTGACTCTACCTTTCAAAATACATAACTATTTATTCGCCCTTCAAAGGTAATTTGGGCAGATTTATATTGAGGGGTATAATAGAGAATTAAAAGTAATTACAAGACTGGCCAATCGTATGGTAAATTCTACCTAATAAGAATAAAGTATAACGTCTGATTTAATAAAAAAAATGACAAATAATTTTGCAGTAAATTTAAAATTGGTACACATTTCGAGAATGTTCTGTTACCTGCCAATCGTCGATTGATCAGAGCGTCCCAACGTTGTCGCAATTTGACAGCTTTCAATAACAAACTCAATCCAGTTTCTGCATACGGGAACTCTAAGAGAAGCCAGGAGTCACAAACCATTCTGAAAATGTATTGATTTCAATTGTAGTGTCTAGTATAAATAATGGAAAAAAGGACACGAATTTTGTTACATTACAATAGTCTGATTAAATGTATTATAGGCATGGTAAATATCACGCAGGTAATTTATTTAATCGCATATACCTATACAAACATATTATGAACTTAATAAATTTTATTTGCTTTATCTTACTATTAAATGTTTCGTGAGTATTTATACACATGATTATATATGTACCGGCTCAAATCAAGTGCGTTTTTCGGGATAGTCCGACTACTCTCCGCCTCGACCTAGCTGCAAACGCCGGGAGCTCATGAGGAAGTACCTCGTACAGTTCAGAAACTAGTCGGGGCCATCCCAAAAAACGTACGTGAGTTAAGCCGGTATATACATAATCTTGCTTTATCTTCTCTATGTACCAAAGTTCTCATATATGCTCGAGGCTTAACTTACTGCCTCCTCTTTTAAAACGTCTCCAATCTGATCCTACCCAACTCTAGCTCTTCTTCGTCAGACTATACCTTCCGACGGTCATCTTATGAATTTATGTCGTCACTACTGTCATTCATCGTTTCCACATGCCTAAACCATCTAACCAATCGTAACCAACCATCTTCGTCAATTCCAATAACAACATATAATTTCATACTAAATCTTTCTTTGATTAAATCATTCCCAATTGTATTAGCTACACTCATATTACACATATCCTAAGTCTAGTAACTTACCTGGTAGCATAGTGACTTACCTAGTAAATCCAATATCAGTGTCTATGGAGTGGGCGAGCAATAGCAAGGTCTGAGCCGCCGGCATCCTCATTGAATTCACTATGTACGGTTTCGTCGTTTCCAAGAGGGACCTGGCAGAGATAACAAAAATTGAATATATATTAATCTTTATATATATAAATTACGTGTCGCGTTGTTTGTCCGCGTTGGACTTCTAAACTACTGAACCAATTTTAATCAAATTTTGCACAATATGTGCAGTTTGATCCGGCTTGAAAGTAGGTACATATTATGTTTTTTTGTTATTTCGAATGGAGTTTATTAGCTGTTAGTTCCGTTAGATTGTACCAGATGGCGGTGTAAGGTAATTAATCGCCTGGATTGAGTGAGTATCCAATAGATGGCGCTATGTTAAAAGTACAAACGTTTCGTATAAGTTACAATTTATTTTATTTCTCTTTATACTGCTGGACATAGTTTGCTTCAATAGCATGCCACTGAGCTAGATCCGCAGTACTTCGTGTTTAATAAAATATACATATACACTACTATTATATATATTCTACTTACAAATAACACAATATCTGATGTTTAGCGGACAGCGGCAGCTTGCTCTTGTAGCTGGCGGGCGCGTCTGTCTGTATGTCGGCCTCGTTCAGCTGCAGCACGCGAGAACTCTTGCCGAAGTACGACGTCGGGTGCACGAATACGTACGGCTTGCTCCACGTGTGGAACAACTGTTCGGAGACCGACTGAAAATGAAACATAAATATCTATTAAAGGCATGTAATTGGCAGTGATGGTCTAATGGTTTGACATACAACCAGGGACCCGGGTACATATGCATAGCACGCACCTATTTACACATGTGCGTTTTAATATTAAATATACACAATGAATAAAATATGAAATTACCTTGCAATGATTAAACTCGTCAGCTATAGCGATTTGTGGATACAGAGCTCTGCACAGTACCAACTGATATGGAAGAAAGAGACAACATTAAAATATTACTGTCATAGTAGGATATTACAATACAACTTATATAGTACTTGAAGACTCTTAAGGAAATTTGATCAGCCTTCCGTATTACTTCACTCTGCCAACCCGCTTTTGGTCAGTGTGGCAGCCTATTCTTACTCTGAGTCAGACGATGACTGAAGTAAATGATGATGAGAGCAGACTCGTGTCTAACAGTATCTAAGAGATAATAGTGATGAATATATGCAAGTACAGCTCGCTCTCTTTGTTTCTACACGCACTGACGTCACGTAGTTGTGCCGAAAGTGCAAACTAGGGATGTTACGGATGTGAAAATTTTGACATCCGCAGATGCGGATGCGGTTTTAGGATTCGTTTAAGATATTCCCATTTTAAGTGCATTCTACATGAAAATTTATTGATTTTAATTATGTTTTACTTAATTACATTTTGAAAACAAAACGAAATCCGTTTTTACTCTTACTTATTACCATCCTAATTCTATAGTTTTAAGAAGAAAAAATGTTTAATATTTAAATTTAAAAATATTGCAACCTTCTCAGCCTCCAATCTGTTTCGTAGTGGATCATATATTAAACCAGCTCCACAAAATAGTTGTTCGCTGGGAACGCCGGCTGGTGAAGGTGATAAATACCTGCGTACAACTCTGGAGACAGTTTCAAGTCCAGTTCAGTACAGTTTCGTAAAGTTCAATAATGCATTGCACACGAAATCGGTTATAAAATTGTGTCCTCTAAAATTATATTTGAGTATATGTGAAGTCCGTAGAGAGGGGGAGGACACCATCACCCTAGACTCGGGCTATCTTTTGTACCACCGCGAAGGCGGCCAAACATCCCAGGGCGGCATAGGGTTTTTCGTCAATAGGGCCCTCTCTAACAATGTTGAAAAAATCTCGAGTGTGTCGACCAGGGTAGCGTACCTGATACTTCGGCTGTCCAAGCATTAAAGGTTATTCAGGTATGCGTACCGACGTCGACACACTCAGACGAAGAAGTTGAGGATATGTTTGAAGACTTATCCAAGGTCTTACACAACACCACCAAGGCTCACTTCAAAATTGTTATTTGGAGGGACTTTACCGCCAAAGTAGAAATCTAGATTGGAGACGAATCTCAAGTAGGCCCACACGGTTATTGATCTAGGAATCACAGGGGCAAATGCTAGTCGACTTCCCAGAGAAGGAGGGGCTTTCTTCATGAACTCGTTTTTTAAGAAAAAGCCCCAGAGTAAGTGGACATGGCGAAGCCGCGACGCTGTAACAAGGAACGAGATCGACTTCATCATGTCTGACAAAAAGCACATATACAGAGGTCTCTGTGATCAACAGATTTAATACCGTATCTGATCACCAACTTATCTGAGGCTCTCTGAATATTGATTTGAAGCTTGTGAAATGCCCCTTAATAAAGTCAACACTCCGACCTGATTCTATACAAATAATGGCGGGAACCAAAGTTCCAGAAGCTTCTCGACGATGAACTCACTGCCATGGAAACACCCACAAATGAAGTTGACGAGGCCCTACAGAGCGCGATTGGAACGACGAGGGACGAGGGCATCAAATTCTGCCAAATGCAGCGAAAGGGCAAGAAGTCCAAACTCTCGAGCGGAACTCTACGGCTTATGACACAGAGATGGATAAATCCTGGGACTAGTTCGTCAGAGAGGTCATACCACAATAAGGCGTGACCTTCGGAGCTCCAAAACGCGCCAGATTAAGGAAGCGATAGAGCGAAACCGAGGGTCCAAGGCATTCACTCAGCAGCTCGGAAGGGGACATCTGACGAAGCTGACCACACGCGACGGAAGAACCGTATTGTCAAACCCGGAGATTTTCGACGAGATCGACGGCTTTTGTAGCCAACTCTACGCTGCGCATGCTCCTCGTCCTACGCGAGACAATCGCGATCCAAGAGCCACCCTGACGCGCCACTTCAGTGACGATCTGCCTGATGTCAGCCAAGACGAGATCGTGTTAGCTCTGAGGCAACTTAAAAATGAAAAGCCGGGCCAGGCCGAGCTGGGCCGGGCCGAACCGAGCTGAGCCGAGCTAACTGAAGCTGAGCTAACTCAAGCTGGGCTCACTCCAGCTGGGGTTACTTAAGCTGGGCTAATTTAAGCTAGCCCCGTTTCAAGTGCAAGGAGGACCCCACTTGCATCTGTGAGCTTGGGACGGCAGAATCAGTGGTGCACGTGCTCATCGAATGCCCAGCCACATTCCTTCCCAGACACTCGCTCACAGAGATCTCGCTGGCCAACCTGCCAACTTTGCTGGCCAGCAAAAAGTATAGAGATCCCTTCGTGAAGTACTGCCTCGAGATAGCGGTCATGGTCGTAACCAGGAACAAGACGCAGCATGGACCTCCTGTTTTCGCTTCCCAGCCCCCTTAATGTAATCCATTGTGTAGTCGAGATATGCCAATAACATTGTATAATAAATATAAAGAAATTATTAAGAATTATAATTATTAATTATTATTAAGTTATTGTTAAGAAATGTAAAGAAATGTAATTAATAAAACAATGTGTCCCACGTTTATTTAACCCAGACGAAAAATCCGAATAAGAAAGAATAAAAGTAAAATAGAGAACAGAAAAGAAATAGATTAGGGAATACAATAGAAGTAAAATGAAAAAGAGGAAGAACGAAAGACGAAGGATAAAAGTGCGAGAGGCATAAAAGCGAAAACTATTATGACAGTTATAGAAAGCCAAAATAGGCTCTGATTATGTTGGAGGACACAATAACAAAACTTAAGTTAGCCCAGTTTAAGTTAGCCCCGCTTAAGTTGGCCCAACTTAAATTGGCCCCGCTTAAGTTAGGCCCGCTTAAGTTAGCTCAGCTTAAGTTTGAAACAATATGAAGTCGCTGGAACCGCTAGTATATAATAATATAATAGTTAATAATAATAATAAATTTATTGTTTACCATCGGTTTAGATATTGATGTTGCAATACAGACGATAAAAAGTTCTCAACAGTCCACCCTATGTGGGTATACAATAATAATAGGTGAGTAATGTTAATTTAATATACAGCTTACTAGTCTATGTTAATAATTACTTCAATAATAGTTCGTTAATAATAGTTACCTTCAACATTATTAAATCCCGCCCACTGGAGGCGGTACTGCCGCTGATCAAGGCACGGATTCTTTGGGCATCATTTGTCATACGAAATTCTATGTCGCGTATGTCCAGAGCATCGTCGTCGGCTTTCTCGTCTACGATCTCCCACGAGTCCACCTTTAACCGTTTCCGACGTTTGGAATCTTCCGCTGCCTTCTGTTTGTATTGTCTGAAACATAGCGGTATTATAGTTTTTATTAATATATAAATAAATAAATAAAAACAATATCAATAAATAAATAAAGAATGATAAACGTTACTAAGTCTCATTTAAGTTATTGTGTACCAGAAAAGCATATTGCACTTAACACGAATCGAATCTAAAATAACAGCCTCACAAACATCCTTGTATATAACGCCGTATGGAAGTGTAATTCGTCGTCCAGTCAGATACGAATAAATAAATAGAGATGTCCGTAACTATATTTTTTTCCAATTAAAAAGACTTCAACAAACGTACATAAACAGAATAAAAAACAAAAAATAAAGCGAATAAATTGTGATATAAAACATCTGTATCATAATATAATGACATTCATAAAACCAATTTAAAATTATTGGACAAAACTGTCACTATATCAATAAATGTTTATCCCCAGGTCCATTTCCACTTAGAACGTGAAGAAAATTCAAGAATAATCCGATCAAATTTTAACATCACCTTCGCATATCCTTCAATTGTTTCATCTGACCGTGTCTGAGAGATCTCTCCGCTGACGACATGCTCTCTGGCTCTGGTGTTTCCATCAAATTGTTATCCTGAAAAAGATTAAAAAGAAATTAAAGCCAATTAATTGGCTTTGGCCCATTAAATTCAACTAGTGAAATGTGAGTGTTTACACTCCTCTGCCTACTTCGTTGGGGATTACAGACGTGATGTTACGTTCAAAGTCAATTTCTGCCTCTAAATTATATTTCACCCATTCAAGGTCCCACTATGTACGTACATATCTTCACCGAGAAGAAAAACAGTGAACCCATTTAAATGCTAATTAGGAGAGGCGTCGGTTGCTACACAAATATACATTAGACAGATTTGATGACCTCACCTGCAGTAAATTCCTCAATTGTGCAGCCAGTTTCGTGATCTCATACAGTCTTTGCTCCTCGATGCCTCGTCTCTTGCACCACGCCCGCCCGCTCTGACCCTCAGATTTAACAGACAACCAGGCACAGTACAAAGAGAGCAAGGTTATTGGGTCCCCATGGTCGGACTCTTCGGGCTTTCTTGCGTTCTGTAATGTGAAGTATTTCACATCTTACATTCCAGCGTAAACTTTATAGATTACAGAGGAATTTTAAATTGAAGGGAAGATGAGAAAATAAAAATAATTCAATAATAAATGCAGTAGGTAGGTATGCCGTAGCATAAAAATAGAAATTAATGATTAACATCTGATTCTTCTTGAGTTTGAACTATTTAATAAACGTGGCCAGAAGTGGCCAGTTATTGTGGTAGAGTATACAAATCTGTACTAGGTGCTCTTTCAATACCACAGCCATATCCACGAAATCTATATATTAATACGTGATGCCAAAACTTTGGACCCCTTTTTACGAAAATTGCGCGGACGCAGGAGCATAAAA
>DWEC01002681.1:0-11406 GCA_018245735.1 Microceris miodesmiata
GGTTTGAACCCGGCACCCCCGGAGTGAGGGGCTGAATTCTTAACCACTAGGCTATCACTTATGGTATACTGATTTGTAATGTAAGTAAAGCAAGTGATAAGCAGCAATAAGAGATTTTAATTTTTTTGGGTTTTAGACAATTAGTGGTCGATATACATTTACATTATCACATGTGACAATCAAGATGAATCCATCCAAACGTTTCTGATAGGTGCAATATCTTAGAGACAGAAGAACAAGCTGCCATCACAATAGCCACAGAACAGTTGTAAGGCGCAAGTTTCCTCATGATGTATCTTTCACTGTAATAGTGACTAGTTATACACATTTAATCTCAAAAGACACGTAAGTAGTACACAACGTAATCCAGCAGTAAACGAAGCACTGGCCGTGCAGCAGGCCGACAATAACATGTCATCACCACAAATTGTGTCGTAAACACCCTGTTTACGGTGCGTTATAATTAATCATCTTCGTGTACCGACATGTAGATTAGCTTACTAGATGCTCAGTATATAAATATGCTTGACTAGCCCGTTAGTTCAGTGTTCGGTTACTGCTAAGTCGGGGTTTGTGGAGTCGATTTTCTGCAGTGTCCTCTTTATATGATGTACGAAGGTGTTTGTTGTGTCTTGACCCAGAACAAATAAAAATATTAAAAAATTACGTACGTATGTCGAACGCACGTTTATCGCTTAACGAGTAACATAGCACAAGACCCGCAGGAAATCTCCCAAGAAAACGTGTTTGGTATGGACTGATATAATCTATCAGTACAACTGCAAAATAAATTGTTATATATGAATTACGAGAAAACCACTACATTATATTCCTATTCACCTACGCTCAAATAAGTATGATCGGAGGTTGGGAATTGTAGTGTAAATCACAATGGCACAGATGAAAACATAATAATGTATGGGCCGTCGCGTGATTGATGGACTCTGTCAATATTAATAGTTCTATCTCCCTCGCACAGAACATTCGGGCCACTGGGATATACAGAGATAGCTTTTGATTGAAACATGATCAATTGAGACAATTCAAAATAAAAATTGTTGGTTTAATTTGAACACGATTTTTGCTTATTTTACTTAATTTTATTTTTGCATTACTTGTGTGGTTAGATTTATTTATGACAATAAATATTTATCATTATTATTATTTTACTATCACGTCAGTTAGCTTACGGGTTAGGCAGAGAGCACCGAATGCCAAACACCTATATTCTGACAGACCTGCCGTTCTTCTTCTACATCCATCTCTCTCTGTATATAAGCACGTATATTTCGGAAACTTACACAGCACATGTAACTACGCGTATTAACATTATATGTACATGTTTACCGTGCAAACAGCGTGTCAGGGCCCCACAGGCGTGTTATTGTCAAAACAACACGGCACGCGGTTATTAACGCTACTGCCGAACTCAAACGCAGACAGACATGATACCTATAATTGTATTGTACATGGGCTTGCTTCATTGTCGGCGGTTGCTTTACGAACAAGGCAACAGAGAAACATATCTATTTACGCACGATTATGACCGCCCTATGGTGTTTTCACAAATTGATGTACATAACATAAGGAGGTGAGCCTATAGCGATAACACCACATACGATAACACCATACAACACAACACAAATCCAAACTCCGTGCCACTACTGGGTATTTCAAATTAATAAACAACAATAATATTTTGCCCGACCCGGGGATAGAAATGAGGACTTGGTGCTCAGCAGTCGCACTTGTTATCACTCGAAAACCGAGGCAACTAATACTTTAAGTTAATACCTATGAAGTCAAGTGTGTACGATGTTAATAAAATGCGGACTGAAGTAAACTTAACGCGACGCCAGGGAACGTAAATAGCGTGTGTACGTGAGCTATATAGGTAATATGCAATAAATATTTGTTAAGGTTCAGTGGCCGCTTAAATATAGATTTTAGTTCGACAAACATTTTATTGTTCTACTAGCTGTGCCTGCCGACTACGCATTGGAGTCAAAACTTTTTCGGAAATTAAAGTTACTCCTTATTACATCAGCTGTCTGCCAGTGAAAGTCCCGTCCAAATCAGTCCAGCCGTTCCGTTGAAATTAGCTGGAATAAACAGACAGTACATTACAAAATTTTACAAAAATTGTAAAAAGTGTTATTTTGGTATATGTACCGTGTACATACGTTCAGAGGGTGGGCCAGTCAGATCCAGGGAGGTAGGGATAAGAGTGCACCTGTGTCTACGTGCACATTGACGTTTGTAACGTTTCGCACTATATCTCTTGCGCAACTGAAAGAACTCAGTAAAAAGGACTCCGATATGACGACTGTTCTACGGCGATGGGCAGAGGTGGAGAGGTCTGGTTGTGATGCTGATTGGGCTTTGTCTGATGTCTGCACGCAGGCGACCCGTAAAAATGGTCGTTTTGCACTGCAGTGGATCATCAGTGTGACTTGGTAGCTCCCCGGGTTACGGAGCAGCCCTATGCAGGGATAGCCCTGCCCCCCCAATTCAGGGAAGAGACTAGAAAAGGTGTCCCAAAACAGACTCAACTCTATTATACGTTTGGAGGTAGTGACCACGGCTGTCCGCGCATCGCCTAAACGTGGGCGAAAACGATGTCAGAAATCCAGAAACACCTTAAAAACCCGGAATATGACTTTTACAGAGTGGTACGTGGGCACTCTAATTGATAGTGAGGCCAATCTGGCTCCTTCTCGTAAAACCGCCCTCATGTCCCAAGAACTCCGACGCTAGTATGTGGATATCGCTGCTCTCAATGAGACCCACCTGGCCGACGAGGTGGAAAGGGTGGAACGCCGGGCCGGATATACTTTTTACTGGAAAGGTACTCTGTCTTCAGAGCCCAGGAGATCCGGTGTCGGCCTCGCTATCAAAAACAATATTGCAAACAATTTAGTGGACTCTCCTGTTCATATCTCAGACCACATTACCACGCCGCACTTACACCTGGACAGTGACAACTATCTGAATGTCATTAATGTATAAGCGCGCACGATGGACAAGGATAAAGACATCAAGGCCAATTTTTATGAGGAAGTAAGGCAAGTCCTCTTTAGGATACCCACTAGAGAGCAGATACTGTTGATGGGCGACTTTATCGCGAGAGGCGGGCGTGATTCTGAAGCTTGGCCCAAGGTTTTGGAGAGACATGGTGTTGGGAATATGAATAGTAATGGAGAATTCCTTCTGTCTTTACGTGCGCAATTCGAACTGACCATAACCAACAACATGTTTAGACTCCTAGCAAAATATAAGACCACATGGATGCATCCGAGGTCAAAACTTTGGAACTTGATTGACTATAAATTTGTCCGACAAAGTACACATCACTCTCATTATGCGTGATGCTAATGCGATCTGTTCATCGAATCACAGGGTTGTCACAAAATGGAGGTTCGAGTGCATCCTCCGCGCAGATCTCAAGGAATGAAACTTAAACGTCTCGACTTAGAGAAGTTTCAGAGTCTAGAGATACGTACTCGTAAGACCTACGTTCGAGCAGTTGGTGAGACAGTGCAGGCGTAAGACGTTAGGAACGGTGATTCTGTGGCCGACTGGTAAAAGCTGTAGTCCAATTTAGTTGCCGCCGCCTCGAGGACCCTAGATATTAAACGTAGCAGACACGAGGACTGGTTCGACGACAACAACGAAATTCTGACTGCGATCATCCGAAAGCATCGTTCTCTACTACTTCAGCATCGTAATAACCACCTAGAAAAGCTAGAGATGCATAGTGGTGCCGAGTTGCGAAAGTAGGTATGCGTGGGAAGTAAGATAAGTGCCTCAGGGTTTTTCTTTGACATTAATATTTTATATCACGCTAGAATCACATTAATTGTAATGGTCAATGTACAATTGTTTATCCTTCGATTTATTTTTGTTATCAAGGTAACAATTTTTTTTGATGTAATAATAAGCGAAGTGAAAGCATACGTACAAACGTACACACATGTATACGTATATACATATACATACTGTATATAAAAAACGAGTTTCGGTCTGGGTACAGAAATAAGATAGCGCGCACGCGACGTGCCTACCCTCTAAGCGCTCGAAAATAGACAGACGGAAATAAAATAATAACAGAGTAGAATGCAGCCGCGAAAAACATAACCACCTTGAGTTTATAAACGAAATAACAAACAGCTCCACTGTAAAAATTGTTCACGTTCACTGGCAAACAGTTGAGACGCCACGCGGATCACACTTGCTCTAATACGTTACAAATTTCGCAGGTTAACATTAAAAAATAATAAATTTTATCAATTAAACAACATTACATCATGCCGACGTATTTTGCCTGATTTAGTTTCACCTGTCACGTTATTCGAAATCAAAAACCAACAATACAAATTTATTAGATCTCAATAACGTACATAATCAATAATAGTTATTTAAATCGATGAATCAAAAGAAAATGTGTAATATAAACCGTTTAGACTACTTTCTATTAAAAACCACAAGGCCGTCAATCGGCAGGCTGGCGGCGACGCGTCACCGGCCGTTGGAAACTGCGAACGGTTACCGAAGGTTGCATCGTCGATATCACCTATCGACCGCCGGAACCATACGACAGCAACGTATGTAAAGGTCATACTCGACTGCGAAATAATATGTGACATGTGACAGACCTGGTCACTCATGCGCTCTATATAAACAACTGCCGTCCAATATTGCGAATATTACATACGACACACTATGTAACGACGACGTCGAGCAAGCAATGCCATAAAAACATTCAAGGTGAAACCGTTTAAGTTCCGTCGAAATTATACGAGAACGAATGCAGGATCTTCCCACACTTCGACATAAGGGCACGTTGAGATTTAAACTTCAACCGTCCCGACCAAGAGCGCACACGCATGTGCGTGTCGGGCCGCGCGGGCCGCGGCCTGGAAGAGATATTAACGAGACCACCGAAGTCGGGTCCCTCAGTTTCATAACAGTTACCAGTTTAACGGTACTACAGTAAAGTTCTGTGTTTTCTGGCAGCGAACAGCTTCGATGCAACCGGTTTCAAGCCAGGCCGAACAAGACTGCGATAAAGCGTGATAATGGCTAACATTTGAGTCCGACCGGGAAGAACTGTAAAACAATTGAAACAATGATATAAATAATATAATATATTGCATAACTACATACTGTAGAATACTGGTTACGATCACGGAAGGAAAGAAGTGAATATTATTAATTTAAATGATTATCAAGAGAATAGAACATTTCATTCTCCAAGCATTAGGTGCAAATGGCACCGCCAAAGTTGTGTCCAAAATCACTCTTAAAATCGAACCATGTATAATTCTATAACACTGAACGAATGTAGTTTGCACACTTAGTTACCCAGTGTCATTGAAGCGATTACAAATGAGTAACACTTTTTGCACCGGCGACATATTATATACCGGCGGCCAAGAATTCGACGCGTAACAATTCTGGGAAAAAATTCGCCTGTCGCCTCGATGACTTACTGGGCACCTCGCACTTACAGGCGAAACACCTCGTTACAGAATGCAAACAAGATATTTACGCACTCGTATTATGCAAAAGTATGCATTAGAAGGCCACATTGCTATGCAACAATTCTAATGTCGTTATTCACTGGCGTTTTCTGTTTATGAGAAAATTGGAAATTCAAGAAAAATCGACACACTATTCGTCGGCAGATGTTGCAAATTACAGTTTGATATCAAGTGAGTCTAAATTTCCGAGTAACGAGTAAGTAGATACAATTTTACTCGTATACACAAAATGCCGACCTTTGCCACCGATGCACAGGTGAAAAAGTATAGTAATATAGGCAGTAGGGCTAGCTATGGTACAATCTAAAAAAAATGGTTTCGCATTATCCGTCACTTTTATTATAATTACAATAAACAGAAATAAACTGTAGTATACTTAAGTGCGGATATGGGGGGGTAATGGGGCAATCAATTTATCAAATATCTAATATTATCATCAAAAGCACGTTCCACCGAAAACAATGCTCCGTCTTAAAAAAAAACCAAAAATAGTTTCCATTTAATAAAATTTCAGTAATTCTCTCAATGTTTAACTTTACACTTTACATTGTCGTGTTACTCGTATGTCGACCCTCCCAGTCTTCAAAGGTTGACGGGACACGAAACTTTATAATAATTTAAACTTTATAACAATAAACTTTATTCCAAGAAACTTTACTATTTACTAATCAGACAATATAAAGGCAAGTAAGTGTAGACAAGTACAATTGAATTGGATATACAGTCCAAGTACCACAAAAGCGAAGTAACATAACGCGCAACAGATAACGTGCACCTCTGAACGAAGAACACTCATGAACACAAGACGAGGCGTTCTTCTATTAATAGTGTACAATCTACTCTCGGCCTCCGCGGAGACGGTTCCGTCTATTTCGGGACGAATATCGCGTGCAGGTGCCCGTTGCCGATATGTGGAGTTTTCAAGAGCTGGTGTCATTTCATTACTCTTTACATATATCTGCTATGATATCATTCTTGATTTTCTTTCCATTTAGGGCATCAGTGGTTCCATTTTTTATCTAGCTCATTATTATAGGGAATCATGATCTTGCTATACTTAGTATTCATGTAAGTAAATGCATACACATCGATCTTTGAACGGTGTTCATATGCATATATATCAATTCGCAGAATAAGGGCCAATAGAAGTGTCGAAATCGTCCAATGTAAATAAGAACTTTCAAGAATCTGCAATCGTGTTTTGAATTTCGGATCATTAAATCACCACGCTTTATTAGAACCACGTTAATACAATCCGACAACCTTTATACAACGACACGACACGATATACGATACCGGATTTTCATACATTTGAAATCTTAGCCGATCGCGTGATCGTTTTTACTTTAGAAAACACACAGTATTATGGAAAGAGTTAGGTGAAATTATGGGAGCTGTTTGTGAGATGTTTACAATGGTTTATTTAACTTTAATAGGCTCGCGATTGGCTTGTATTTCGTTTTAGGACCGTGGTGCTTTTAAGCTATAAAATTAGATTAATTAACCGATTACTTATAAACAACTCAACTTTTTATTTCATATAAAAATAGCAAATAGGTATGCGGTTTATTAGATATTAAGTGTACACAACGAATGTGTACGCAGTGATAGTCCAGTGGTTTAGACTTTGTTCTCTCATTCTAATGTTTTTGAATTCCAAACTGGCGCTCACCTCAGTCTTTACAAAAAATTAAGTGCGTTTTGGTATTAAATATAATTCATTGCAAAGGTAAAGAAAAACACCGTGATGATACTTGTGCATCCTAATGTAATGTGCTCCTTAACCAATTCAATGCGGCGCTCTTTGATGGCACTCGATCCATGGCACCACTGTGGTGCCATCCGCACGGAATCGGTTAATGTTCTCCAAAGCACGTGAACGCTGCCGAGCAGCACTTAGCCATCATGGTAGACTACAAGCCTTGACCTTTCTCATTCTGAGAGAAAAGCCGTGTCGAAAAGTGGAGCAACGAAAATTTAGATGCCGACGGTGACGCGATGATGATGGACAATCCGTAAAAATCAGATATAAAACTTATACTACTCATACTGAACTTAAGGTCGATATCAAACTAATTAGACCTAAATAGGAACGAATGAGTTTTGTGTGTCTACCGCAAATATTCAAGTGAAGTGCGAAGATAATACTTCTAAATAGAAGAAGAAGCAAGTATAAGAATCTAGTGAGTTATTGCACTATTAACTATAATAAAGCCATTTAAACTTTAGGAGCGTAAAGTCCAGGGCGTCAGCGATACTCAAATAACAAATGCAAACACGAGAGCGCTCACGAACAGGTCTTAGTAAGTACATACTAAAAAAATCACCTGCAGTTTGTTAACAACGCCCCTCAAAAAACAATACCTTATTAGCACCGAATGCCATTGGCCACAATGAATTGGGTGTACGAATATTAACAAATGGCAAACATTTAAAGAGCTGCGAGCCGCGGCACGTAGCATATTTATCACGTGCGTCATATAAACCATTTTAGAATTTTTAATTGTTTCAAACAAAAAACGAGAGTGTGTGAGAGAAAGAAAGGGAGAAAAAGAGAGAAAAATGTGGGTCAAGTCGAGCAGCGTCAGCTAATACGGTGGTGCCGGGTTTATTTTTATACTGCACACAGGAATAACATAACAGAGAGTTAATATTGCACAATCTCAAGTCGGCCTTACGTTGCCGTACGAGTAGGTAATATGTGTTAACACAAGTGGCATATATTCCAACGACTGTGTGTGGAAAGTTTTGTCGATATAAAAACACTTATATATTAATAGAGATTACTCGTTGCTTATGTTTTCAGCGTTCCGTCGTTGCAGCGAAGTCATGTGTTAGGTTAGCAGGTCAACAGTTATTTGTATTTCGCTAAACTTTGAGCAGCATTATAGGTATAGGTAATATATTATTACAGCAGACATCGCTTCTTGATATATTAGAACATTATAATCCTAGCCAATATTAATTTTCAAAAAAATTCAAAACTAAGTCGACTGTAAAAAGAATAGGTATCTACAGATATTGTCTTAGATAATTTAAGGCTTAACTTACTTTCCTAACCATTATTGATGTATTGGAAGTAACAAACTTACTGTGTAAAACAAAATCTTAATATCCCCTATAATAGGCATAACTCACCTCCAGGGTACGAGTAGCGAAAATCACCGTATCGGACATTTAACTAAAGACTAAATTGAAAAGATTATGTTCCAGCGTGTCCCACTAAATATCGTGGAAAATATACAATATTTATGGGTATAAAATACGAATATAACAACTACGTCGTAAATGTGCTATTCATATCAAAAACAGTTGTAAAATACTAAAAATTCGATTTGCTCCACGATCACAATCCATGCAAAACGAATAACACAATTGAGCGTCGTAAATTTCATTTGCATTATATAACGATGTACGATTACGCAGGTACATGGTACATTTCAAATGCGCAATTAAATCGACTGACTAGTTGGTCTAATGGTTGATTGTTCTGACAGCTGAGCCGGGGTTGTCAGGTTCGATTCTCACCCGTGATCAATATTTGTGTGACGAGCTCAAGTATTTGTTCTGTGTCTGCTTGTAAGAATAAATATTTTTAAAGCAATTATTTATTTGAATAAATGTATGGGTGTTTATTATTCCGTATTAAAATTAAAATTTAATTATTAAGTCGCCTCAAATTACTGGAGTCACCGAACATGACATCTACTCGTATATGTCGCAGTGAGATAGTTAAAACCGTAATATAGTTATATCCCTAGGAATATAATTATATACCGGAACATAGCAAGCGATTCATTACTATCTTACTAGGAATATAATTATAATACGGTTCAAGTCTAGTGATATAGTTATATTACTGAAGTAAGTCTAGTGAAACTATTATCAGTTGCCAACCAACGGTTCGCCTATTTTTCATTTTGACAACTAACGATTGCCAAATTTTTGTATGACAAAGTTTCATTTGGTAAAATTTTATTTTGCCGAATAATGATTTGCCAACTTATTTATTTATAATGACACTTTTCAAGTTAAGTAAGTATAACAACAGAAATCTACATTTGCAAAAGTGCAGAGCGAAGTTTAGGTGAAATCGAAAGGAATCGGTTAGGTTAGAACAGGGACCAACAATGCACGAGCCTAGCGTGCCGCGGTAGCGGCCGGCGAAGTGCCAGAGCCAAATCGCTTTTGTTTCACTACACAAGGCAATTGAATAATTATGATCTGCTACATTAGAAAAATAATTGAAACAAAAGCGAGTTCAATAAAAATCTCAAAGGCACATTGACTGGACGTTTTCCACATTTGTCCTCATAATTATCTTCCATGTGTATGTGGCTGTGCCCGGTATATGGGAATAGGCTCCTCTCTACTCCATGGGACGAAAAACGTAATTGGTGAGACGTGAGAATGTAGGTACTACATTCCTCAGCCTACCCTTTCAGAGTTTGCAGACATGATGTTCCATCATTTTTTTACTATCTTATGCTTACAAATTGGCAAATGCTTGCATAATATGCGATATCTAAAGACATGAAATATCACGTAACAGAACGACTCCAATTTAACGACGACTATCAAGCGCCGATACCCGTGACCTATAGATTCTTCGACGTGGCCTCTCTAAAGCGTGGAAAAGCTTAGGAAAATTGATCCATTAGCGTCATCACATGTCTAAAAGCCGATCGGTGGCGCCCGGCTTCGATACTTAACTTGACAGATCATTTTTGATCTGCCATAGTGTCACGACTATATGCACTTCGAAACCCTGATAGAGTAGATACATACTAAGCTATTATTCATATCTATGACGTCTATTATTATAGCATTCAGTTTAGGTTCTGATCCAAGCGTCCAAGTCCAAGCTATCAGGAGTTTGTGTAGTGTATAGTATACACTATCTACCGTCAACGACATTATTTATTTACAAACTAATGGACGTGCAAATGTAAACAAATGTACCGGAGTATCCGAAGTAAGACTAATTACTAATTAATTTCCAGAGCAAATGGCAATTCATACGTGTTATAGCTGAAATTTCAGATATTTGCGATGCGTATAATGGTACCACAGCCAATTGCTACATACATATATGTGTTTGAACACGGGTAGTTATCCGAACCGAATTGCCGAACAAATTATAAAAAAAAACGATCAGTTTCCGAACAGGAATCAAAACTTTAACGGGGATAATAGCTATTCCGTCGTGAATAAGGTAGCAATTTATGAAAGCAACTTAAGTATCATCATGGTTGTTATTTTAATATTAATCATCTTTATATCTATTCCTGATGTACATATAATTAAAATTACGCCGCTCACATCCCACTTAGTTTATTTTAAAAAGTCGTTTTAAGACAATACTTTACTTCAGTGGCGTAGCGTGGGTGTCGACTGCCCGGAGCGGAAGACAATTTTACCGCCATTTTATTTTGGTATTTCAATTGAATGTATATGTGAATGTATGTATTTCAATTGAACTTTTCGGCAAGAACAGTCATTATTTTGTATTATAGAGGTTAGATTTCAAATAACAAAGTTAATCTAAGTTTTACAATAACGTAAAACTTAGATTAACTTTTTACTTATAAGAAATTTTGTGTCAAAAAACACAAAATTTCGTATACTTCAACCACTTAGATAAATTGATATAACAAATACCTATCACTTAAGATTAGGTACACTTTGACGATCGATAAATTAGCGAATTGAATATAAAACGCAAACAATTTTTAATTAGAACTAAAACGATGCTATTATGAAATATTTATATATTTTTTGAAAAATAATATAAGTAGGTACTTGTTAGAATTGAAAACAAAACTTCGTTGTCCGAATCTGTAGTTGCGAGAAAAATACAAAA
>DWEC01002682.1:0-11405 GCA_018245735.1 Microceris miodesmiata
AGGCACGGCTAAATGCCCTGGCCGCCGACGGGCAGCAGCGTCGGCGGTGCGAAAAGCCGTGCCCTGCGATCTCCAACTCGCATGCCCAGCGTGGAGATTACGGGCATAAACCCCCCTTTGTGGGGAGGCCTATGTCCAGCAGTGGACTGATATAGGCTGATGATGATGATGATGATGAAAAAGTGGAATAATAAAAGGATCGAAAACATGTCTCAAAATCCTCTTATTCGAAAAGACCAATGTTCGACAGTGCAAGAACAACGTAACATCATAACTGTAATCCCCGAAGGGGTAGGCGGAGGATTGTTGTACACTCACGCGTTTCACCAATTACGTTTAAGTCCAATGGAATAGTTGGTGAGCCTTTTGCTACACACCGAGCACATATCTAGACTCCGAGTTGCTAGTAGAAACATTAAATTAGAAGAAAAGGATATAAAAGGATAGAAAAACAAAGCAGCTGTGACATGGCAGGCCAGTTAGGACTGACAGCAGCCAATCTATGAGTATTGATACGTAATTAGTATTGGCTGCCGGTGTCCGGAAGCAGGAAGAACATCTCAATGCCGCGATGAGATCTGCACGGCAGCCCCGAGAGAGCGGCCGTCAGCCGACGGCTCATTAACATTCTATCAATATCGTTTATTGTCATAGCTGCGACCGCATTATAGATTTTTATACGTTCCTTGTCACCTGTATCTGTTGGAAGAGACAGAAGTCTCCGAAACTGACGTGCATGTATGAATGTGTGAATGATGGATGTAGAAGCTCACCAGGTCTGTCAGAATAGACTGATATATGACACTCGGTACTCTTTGTCTACACCCTAATGGACCTGACCTTATGGTATAATAACGGTAGATGGAAGCTTTTAAGCTATAATGTACATCGTGTCGAAGCTTGACAACTAGCATAAAAGTTAAATAAATGAATGTCATACTGTTATGTCGCCTTCTTTCTTGTTTGCTTTTGTAGATATTATAATGTCCTGTGCTGCCTAAACTATAAATTAATTAAAAGTCACTAAATTCAAATTATTTGATATAAAAAAAATGTTTTGCATATAAATATTTGAACTTGTCTAACTGTTCTACAATCAGGGACAGCTTAAGGTTTTTATGTAAAAATTCAAACGTACTGCCCGTTGACTTAGAACCTGTCGGTGTGCGATATCTTAAGTGGGAGTCCCAGTTTCAATTGCCTTCATATTTCATAACTATACTAAAAAAAATATTGATTAGAGTAAATATAACAAAACATAACATCACGCCTTATTTCATCGAAGAGGCATACAGAGAAGTGTAATATCCCACTTTTATTTTTTTGGTTATCCGGTCCATAAAATAAGGGGGAGCTTGTTGTGTTACACCGGGCACAAATAATAACGGTCATATTCAATATATGTATTTTTGTTCAACCCATTACAATTCCACTGTTGGAATACCGGTCTCCTCTCATATTAAGAGGGCTAAGGCCATAGTCTGCCACGCTGGCCAAGTGCGGGTTGGCACAATTGCTTGGTTCAAGATAATTTTGTCGAATACAAGGAAAGTGTGAATTCCCTTAATACATTTTTCATCCATTACACGCATGAGTAACAACGGTAACAAAACCTCTCAAGGTAGATAAACACATTGTGGAATTGATAAGGAACTTATTTAAAGTTACACAATGTAACATAACAAAACTGTGGATACCCATTTGTGTCAGTTTTGCACTTTGTGTACAGAGTCATTGGATTGAGTCACTTTAGAGAAAAAGCGTACTAAAAAATTAGAAGCAATTGAATAGAACTGGCAAATAGATTTGGTTAAATTAGATAATAAATTGAACTTGTTTGCGGGTACTTTATAAAAATTTAAAATTTATTTGTTTAACCTGTCACTTTTAAATTTCGTGACAAATTCCTCACAAGTGCCAATTGAGAAATTTGCTCAAACTGATGCGCAAACTGCTTAATCGATTATCTTGTACCGGTATCATTGAACAATTCCATTACATAAAGTTTAGTGACCTCATTTAAATAACCCGTCAGTAAATCAAGCGAAACATAACACCGCGCCTGTATTTGCCTGAAGGAGTAAGCAGGGGAGAAAAGTACTCGCACGTTTCACCAATAATCTTAGTTGTCCAAGGAGATGAGCTTATTGTTATGCGCCGGGCACAAAACTTAATGGAACTTAGAATATATCTCTTATATATATCACCAATCCGATCATACACATAGTTTAATTTAAACAATGATGCAATCACAACAAACAATTATAAGAATTCAAAATCAAATAAGCTATCTTATTTGACGCTATATTAACTCAATGTTGTCTTGGTAAATAGCGTCTACTATTATCTACGGTCACACTGATTAGAGATTGATTATATTTAATTTCACAAACAATAATTTGGTACAGGTACATTTTTGGTGTTAAATTTTTATTGCAATAGTTGTTTAAATGGTAAGAGTTGTCTAGTAAAAAAGTTTCGTTAAATGAAGTTAGGTAAGATCTGAATCCAATGTCGGTGAAACCGCCGTTACCTCCGCAGACACGCTTCGGTGAGCGGAACATTGCTACGACACTTTGACCGCCTGAACTGTTTGATTTGCGCTTTCGGTTTTCGATATTTAAAATTCGAACTCTCCTGCGCTATGAATAGTTTGACAGTAGTATCTTTTTTAAAAGATGTGCGGGAATGATGATTGTTCAGTTTAATAATTGTATACAAATTTTTGATTGAAAGTATTTTTCCTCTTCGTGATTCAATTTACTATGGTTTTTAATTTCATAGATGTTTAAATTGATTGTTTCTAAAATAACTTTAACATTACGATGATTGTATGAGTTAATTGGGTGGACGAAGATCAATTTGCTAGAACTTTATCTTTCAATATCTTTTTTACTAGACGTAACAATAGTATGGAGCAATTTACTATAAAAAAATCTATTAAGATACTCGCTGAGGCTGTTATTTATAAAGTTTATTTTGTCATTATATAAAGTTGTTGTACATCGACAGGTTAGAAACTTGTTAGTAATTGCTAATAAATTAGAAAAACATTTATTTAATTTTCCCTTATAAAAACAATGGAATATCCTCACTTACATTATTATGTAAATAATTGTTCGTACAAGACTTTCCGTTTAGTTTTAATTCTATTCAATCTGATTTACATATGCGTATGTAATCTATTCCATATAAAGCAAGACAAAAAGAAAAGCTATTCTACGGAGGGACGTGTAACGTAATTGGTGAATCACGGGCAGGTGCACGCTTTTCTGGCTAACCCTAGGAGAAATACAGGCATCATGTCATACATAAATCAAGTTTTAATGCCAGTTAACGCGAGTGATTACGATTAGAAAATACAAGTACCACTTGCATTTATTTGATCGACTTTTATGCTAGTGATAATGAATTGGAAACATATTTATCTTTACATTGATAACAGCGTGTAGACGTGCCCTCTTCATAACTGGGTCATCGGTGACTGTGGTCATTTGCAGCGAGTATACAGGGGATTGCTAGCGTGTCTGCTAGGTAGCTAGTTGGATTCAGGCCGACTTCTTACCACGTGTGTTCTTGATTATCACGATAAGACGATAAATAAATGTAATTGTGTGTAATTGCTATAGAATTATACGTATAGTTTTTTATATGTTAGTACAATATATGTTGTTACTGGGTTGATAAGTTAAGACTACTAACGAATAATAATAGGTTCACAGTTTAAAGAAATCAACTGTGTCTTTAACAATAAAATAAATGATCAACCATCCGTTTTTTATTTGTGAGATACATCATACAACCTGTACATATAATATTCTGATGGACGATCGGTCTTGGTAGATTTTCACGAACATTTTCTTAGTTCAGGAGGCACGCTAAATACTTGGGCACAGTCCTTATCTCAGATAAGAGACGTTAAACTACGTCGAAAGCCTTAACAAGAGATTAACAACTTCCGAAAGATAGTTTGGTCACTAATCTTTATCTATTAAATAAACTTCTGAATACTTTTCATGGGAGAGTCAGAAGTCTCCAAAATTGGATAGCATGTATAGAGAGAGTGCGATGAACGTCAGAACCTGAGAATATCAGGTCTGTAAGAATAGATATATTTGACACTTGATGCTCTCTGCCTACCAAAAAGGCCCTCGCGTTATGCCATAAGAATAACAATTTAAAAAAAGTAACATCACGCCTGTAACCCCCGAAGGGGTAGACAGAAGAGTGTGGTACACTCCGACGTCCCACTGCTTTGAAGTATTATGAATCGCTATTCAATGATTTGGAAAACAGAAGAAAAAATAGAGCTCTAATAAAATACAATCACAAGAATATATGAGCCATTATACGAGTAGATGTTTTACAGTATGGTGTACTCGTATACCAGAATTCCAGTGGCATTTATCTTTTCCGATACGGATATGAAATCTTTATCTTTAATGTCACTTCAAAACCGGAACTTTATTGAGTAAGTCATTCAGGTGCGTTGCTGGCTTAGTAAAATTATCAGTACCTATGTACATGACTCGATGTAGTACAACATATGCGAGTATAATGACTCATAGCGGATATGATGTGTCTTAAAGATTATGACCTTTATATAATAATGTTGGACTAGTCAATATTATCAAGTAATATATATTATCTATACAACAAATATAGTTAATTTGTAAATAGGTCAGATACTGGACGATGAGAGAGTCAGGAGTCAGCGACTAATGTAGAAGAAACACGGCGATTTTGTAAGGATAAAGATATTTGGCACGCGGTCTCTCTGCCTACTCCGTAACGAACCTGGCGTGAAGGCATAATAATAATAATAATTGTTGTTATTATTTTGTTGCAGATTTTGCCACTACGAAGTCAACGTATGAAAGAAGTGAGAAATCGATGCTAATGTTGATACTTAAGTATTTGTAACCGAACCGGTTAAAAGATATTTTCTTATATAAAATAATGACATATAGCTCAATATAGGGAACTATATTTTTATACACACATATATATATATATATATTTAAATACTAAATGAGCTCATATAGCAGTACAAGAGAGAACATATCATCAAAGGCAATGGACTTTATCAGTGTAAGGAGTAGTTTAAGAATGCTATGGACTGTGGCAGCGGCGTGCGTGTTCCTCACCAGGAGCAGCGCGGCACCAGCCTTCGGAGACACGGATAAGGCGATGGTGAGTCATCTAATCATCTAGTCTTATTAGTCACCAGCTCGTTCCACTTGGGTAATAATTTTCAGAATGGCTTTTTAAAGATATGTATGTAATATACTTAAAACGTGTAAAAAAATCAGTTTTATTTTCTTTGACATATAGAAAAAACACATTAACTGTTTATAAGTTACCACTTCAAAATGTAGTTTTTACTGAAGTATTTGCTAGTGCTCTTTTTATTGAAGTTTTAATTTAAGGATTGTTTTTACTAAGTTTCATCTTTTGAATATAGATACTAGTGGTCGAGCAGTAGTTGAAATATAACTATAATTTAGTATTTTTTAAGTGTCGTCGTTAATTGGGTGTTTCTCAGAGAGTATATCTCAATAAATTCCTATTTTGTTTTGTTTAACTATGTGTCTCACATTGACAGAAAGAATAAAAAACATGAATGTCTAATTTAATTTAACATATTTTATAACACACATTTTAGCTTTCTGCGTTCCGCCTATATACACAATTTTTACTGTTCATTATTTCACACTTCTAAGACAAAAAGGTCTACAAAGATTTTCTTCACTTATTAATATATAGATAATTCTGACTTAACAAATGTTATAGAAGAAATACTTCGATTAAATTTGATGAGTAACTCTGGATAAATTCCGTTACGCGAACAGATAAATCATTAATCCAAATCGGAAATGATCTTGCCGTGGGTCCGACGTGAGTCATTTTTCTCGTGATTTCGCTCACCGGCGCCCAACGACGAGGTGTTGTCGAATGAGTCTTTCTGTAGTATATAGTAACGCGAGCGTGATAGCATTCATTCATAAACAGTATATTATGCTGCTAAGATAAAAAGATACGAACTCGCTTTGCTACGTATGAATCGTCCTACCTACGCAAATTGTGCTATTAACATCAGTGTGTGTGAGTGAGTCATAAGTAAACCAGTAGGTATATATGTATGTTTATTGGTCATTAGACTTTTTCAATGGCTGCGTCATTTCTGTCTAAACCATTACACTACTTATTGGTACCTACGTGAATCAGAGTTTTTGAATATTCATCGTTTTAAGTATATAAAATGCATATAAATGCGCACTGTACCATCTTTATACAGAATTGTAACTTTAATATTAACGATGCCTATTTGCATTGCTTTGTTAATAAAAACCAAATAAAGATTCGCAATATTTAATTTACGCAACATTTGAATACGATGATAATTTTTATTTAATTAATAACTCAATATTCAATTTAATTACCTATTTAGAGAACAATTTACATACTGTACAAGTTGCAAAAAAAACAGGTATTCATACGTAACTGATCACAGTACGATAAAAACAATATGTTAAAAGGGGAAGTAAGCGGAAAGACGTACATATTAAAGGAAAGGTTTTGTCTATCCGGAAATACTGTAAATCATATTACATAAAGCCACGGTCGTTGTCCCGTGACTCAGTCGCCTATGCTGGGGACCGAGAGGAAACTGCAATGTCTTGGTCGGCTTCTGAGAATGAGTGACTCATGGCCAGTTGCGCGGCTGCAAGTTCTAGGTCATAGACCACCGACCATAGATATCTTAAAGGAATAACTAAACATGTTAAACTTCAAATATGTAATTTAATGTTGCATGGTACATAATATATGTATATCGTGTGGTATATATTGAATATCGTATCGTACATATAAAAATATCGTATGATTTAAGACATGTTTTTCTTCAGAAATAGTACTTAAAAAATAAAAAGAATTTGCGGAAATTTTTTACGTGAATCATATTTCATAAAAATTTAATATAACGTATTTCATAAAAAAATTAATATACAATATTTCACAAAAAAATATGAAATTATTAGTAAACTAAATTGTAGAGTTTTGTATGTTTGCTTTTGAACCAAAGGTACCGTACCTACCTTGTACGTCGGAGGTACCTTAAATTGATATAGCATCACGATTTTTATGGGGTAGGCAGATAGCACCAATTGGACAAAAATTCTATTCTTAGGTACCTAATGTGCTCCTTCTATATTCATCACTCTTTGAATACTTAAAAAAATTACCTGCGAATTTAATCATAAATAACGCATATCATTAACCTACTTAGTATAAAGCTGGTCTGGGTTTTTGTCTATAACGCCCACGTGTAAACCACCACTTTCCCAAGATCCCCACACAAGTTAAGAACTACTTGGAATATTTCTCTTTACGAAACAAGTTTATTGATTTGGTAAAAAGTTCACCGCATCTGATAAGCGGCTGTAGTGGCGTCAAGGTGACGTGTCCCACTAACCTGTTTGTGTACGAACAATTTAATTAATGTTACTGGCCAGTTTTAACAACAGCTACCATTAAATGCCAAAAGATTCATTCACACATTCCAGTTCCACATTTAAACCGGATATAGGATAAACAAATTTGTTTTTTAAAAAGTTCTCTTTTCAAAATCAAAGTATTGTTTAAATATATTCGGTGTTTTTTTTTGTCATATAATTACCGCAGTTCCGTTTATGGTAGGCAGACTGGAGAGAGGATATAGTGCCAAATATAAGAGACTTTATAAAACACACATGATTCTTCTATATTCACCTTTATGGTTATACAAAAGTCGGTTTTGGAAACATTTCACAAAAAATATATACCTACTTAAAAATGTACCATGTAATTAAATGAATAGAATAGAACAAAATTAAGTATGGATCTTAAGTGCAGCTTGAAAACTAGTTTGCATTTCACAACACAGTAATACATAATACATTAAAATGGTATGTGTCGCACTTGACCGGTATTTCGTTTCAAGGGTTCGGTAACACATTTTGGCCTACGATGCCAAAGAAATCAACCAAAGTTTACGCTCTAATTGATTGAGAGTAAATGACTCATCATCGGCCTTTCTCGACCCATTACTGAATATTGGGCTCCGCGAACGGAGTATTTGGACTTCAATTTGCTATGATAATTAAATTTCATATCGATTAATTTCGTCTATACCTAATTATGGAAAAACAATGATTAGTACAGTATAATAGTGTAAGTAACCAAAGTACAGTAATTATCACAGCTCTATAAAATAATGTCCATGTGATTGCTTGTCACAGCGTATAATCATCTGGAAACAAGTGCACTGGTGTATATCCAAGAGTTTTTCTGGTATTAGCCCGTCATTTCAGAGTTTTCTTTACACGGTTATTAAATAAATACAAGCAAAAAGTTTATGTGGAAATCTCCATCATATAATATTTGTCGTAAAATAGTTCGACGAGTCGCGAACCAATTACCGCCTTGTGTTATTGACTTGTTTTAAACGACCTTCGACCCGGAAAAAACGTAAATAACTAGTCATACAAATTATCCAGTTCCTTAAATTATTGTTATATTGGCGTGTGGTATTGTGATAAATGATATGTTGCTTTTGTTATTGAATTATATATTATGTACGAAATATTATTACTTTTCTATTATTATTGTACCGTCATGACAGGGCCGTTACGGGATAGGTAGAGAGCGTGTCTATCCACAAATACTTGACGTGCATTTTCTATATGTTGTGTGTATGTGCTTGTATACCTTACGAAATAAAAAATAGTCAATGCGCAAATTCGGTTAATGTACTGTTTACAAAATAAATCAAGCATGTCGTTATCGCATCATAGAGACGAATTGAATCGGAAATGTATACAGAGGCGAGGAAAGTAAGTATTGAAATGCAGAAGTCGTTACTAGGATACGCTAATGCAGACGAGTGTCGTGCGTGCCTCATCGGATCGGGGCACGGAATCAAAATTCCAAATAGCCATGCTACAGAGAACTAATATGATATTTATCTGTCATTTTCTACGTTAAACTAAAATACATACGGTCATTGTACAGTCAATACAGTACAATTCTAACTCCTTATAAATTAGTCAAGGCGTTTCCTGTCATTTTACACACTACAGTTATGATTAACGTACCCTTATATAGGGGGTCATTCTCCCGCGCGAATACCTGAGCGAAGAACAATGGCCCCAGCAGAAAGTGTGTGGAATCTGTTGTTCTTTGTTATCATCATACCGCTCGATAATGCGATATAAAAATTCGACGCATGTCCCACCGAACGGACATCTCTCGTAAAATTTCCTACGGCGTTGTTTAGAACAATGAACTGTAAGGTACTAAGCTCCGATGTGCATAAATATTTCGCGAAACGGTTGTGTTCTTTTTTCAAATTTTAAATTCTTTTTTTTTAAATAATAGATGCAAAGCGCTGGGATGTTTATCGGTGTGTGTTGTTGTCAGCTAGCGAGACGCGATGGGAGTGAGCACGCGACTTGCATACCTAACTGTTACTTAGCTGACACTTCTTGTTATGTGATTTGGAGTGCGTGCGTCATTATGCCTCCTGTGACCAAATAGCAGTATCTCCATGCTTCGTCAACCTAAAAGATAAACGTGAGCACAAACATATTTCAAGTCGACAAGTTAAAGCGCTTTAACCATAGCGACGAATTCGCTCTCCTGGGAAAAGATTCTTTTCGGATTTCCACGAATTTAAAGATGATACGATTACGACTGGTATCATGTTTATACTGAAATGAGAGGAATACATTTTTAATTCTAAGAATTTGAAGCTAAAACGGTGGAGTGCGTAAAATTACATGACTTAGATTATCACATGTACGTATGAAGACACTTTCCCGTTATGGTGCCAAATGAACGTATAAGAAAAAAATTGTTTCTAACAATGGTATAGGCATAGCACCGAGCGACTAGCGATAATACAATACTCCCAAATCCTAAGCCGCGCGATGTGACCGGGTCACCTCGAAAGTACCGTAACAAATACATTTTCAGTACAGTTGTAATTGTAAGGAGCTATTTCAAAGGATAACTGCGCTGTTGAAGTGAAGAATGAAATTTGAAATTTGAATTAAATTTGCATGTATGAGGAGACTGATGAATGTAGATGAACAGGTTCGTAAGGATAACGACATAGTCTCATGAGGGACTTAGCGTAAAAATACATAGGTATGTACTGCTGTTGGGTACAAAGCGAGTGATTCATTTTAATTTTCTGTGTATCTGTGTAACACAAGTTGTCATTTATTAGCGGCATATTAATGGGTGGTGGAGGCATGCTCGTCACGCACGCAGGAAGCGCTGGCCGACCTTCAGCACGCGCGCCACGGCCGCCGTCCTCTCATCACCGCTCGCTCATTGTTCACCTGCTCGCTCGCCATTCGCAACGTATCATCAGTGCGCCATCGTTTGACTATATGACATTGCGTTATCAGTACATCCCAATCCCAGCATACGATATTTGACTGTATGACATTACAATATAGGTACATCGTGTTCTCAGCATACGTAAGGTATACGAGTACATAATCTACGCTGTCATAATATAAGCTATTCTTTCAATACTTTATGATATAAAAAAAAATATATGAAAAGAATGATGAATATAAAAACACATTAAGTCTGCAGAGATAGAGGTATTAGGCACTCAGTGATCTGGGAAAGGCTGCAGGCACATGGTGGATGCGACAAGCCGAGGACAGGGCGTAGTGGCGCTTTTTGCTGGAGGCCTATGTCCAGCAGTGGACTGAGGTAGGCTGATGACGACGATGATAAAGGCGATCTCGTACTCCGTAAGCGCTTTCTGTTGTAATCTAATGTTAAAATTAGGAAGTTATAAAAATAACAATTTAATAAATTATAATCATGAATTATATGAACCATGTATTCTGTAGGATTACTTATGCTACCTGTCACAAAAATACTTATCTAAAAAGGAGAAGAATATGTATATCGAGCCTTAGTAACGTAAAATAATACATGATTATTATTATTACTATCACATCATTATATAACATACGGGGTCGACACATGGCACCGAATGCCACATATCTCTATCATTACAGAGCTGACATGCTAAATCACACATTTTTCCTTTCTACATAATGCGATCAGAAAGGGTCTTCATATTGTATTATAAAAAAAATACAAGCATGGATAGGAAAATGTATTATACTTTTGCACGTGTAGATCGAGATGATTGGCAGGCAATCAGTACATCAGCGATCATTATATCTGAAACTGAACACAATGTGCTCGAATACACGTGACAAACGTGATACTGGCAGACAAAGGCTGCTGGAGCTACAGAAAAAAAATGTCTTCTGCATTTTCCTACGGAAAAATGGCGATTCGCACGCGATACATTCTATTTTAATGTTTTGACA
>DWEC01002683.1:0-11405 GCA_018245735.1 Microceris miodesmiata
AGAAAAGGGTGAATACAATTCATTTCGATGTATTAATGTAGAAATGTAGTTTATTTTGTAGTCGAAAATATGCATGTACCTGCGCTGTACAGCCGGTGTAGAGACGTTTGTTTAACGTCAATTTAAATTTTGAAAGCAGCCCAAAACATGCCATAGTCGTAATTGCACTTAAAATATGTTATTTATATGTAGTTAGAACTTAAATTCAACAAGGGCTCGTGTTTATGGTTTGTTTGATAAGGAGTTGTGGTAAAGTAAAAACTTAATAAAATAAAAGGGATAAACATGAAACTTAAATATACAACTATACTTAATATTATATACTCGTATCTTGCACCAGTGAAGTGATAAGTTAATAGCTAACGCTTGAAGAATTTTATGTAGACATTCTTCCTGGGAAGTGATTCAATTTAAAAGGACTTACTACGTTCTCTCTTGTACGTTGTACATCACTGTTTAGTGGTGTACAAAGTGTTTAGTGATGTACAAACATAATATATAATGATATGTTTGAGTGAATGATATAAATGAGTGAATGATATGAATGAGTGAATAATATGAATGAGTGAATGATGTGAAAAGGGCTGTCATATCACTAAAGTATGAAATTCGTGTTATTCTAAGTATGCTGATTAAGAAATTTCTACTTAAATTATAAGATAGAACATGTTGCAAACTTTGTGATTTTTCATTTTTATCTGTATTTTTCAATGCAATCTATTTCCTTTCATGTCTTCATCAATTTCAAAGCACTTGATATTGTTGTTATAGTCTCCTGTGTACTTTCATAAATATAAATTCTGTAGTCATCTGCATCGCTTTAAATTACGCATGACTTTGATGGATTTTATAATTATCTGTCTGTAGAAACAGAGAAGCTAATAAAAAAATAAACTGTAGTTCGTAGAGAGTATATACCTACTCGTATTTAAAGGGTTTGCTGTTCTAACGAGAGGCGCGCTCGGCGCTTGAGTGGGAACTAAAATTTCAGGGGCGTAGGTTTGTTTCAAAGGGCACGGGCAACAATCGATTTTATTACTGTAACTCCATATATAACCCGGAGTTATCTTAACTAGTTTAAAATGTACACTCATATGAGCCATGAAGCCCATAATAATATATGTATACAATATGGCAATGAACGTTTAACAGCAAATTTATGAGTCGAGATTTCAAAATATTACGTCTGGTACGCGGAAAGACAACTGAGGCCGACGAAGTAAGTAAATTTCGAAGAATAGAACGGTTGTGAAAATTTTACACATACAACCATTTACCAAAAGTCCATCCACTTCAGTACGAATTAATACCATATATCGCTTCGTATGCCAACGTTATAAGCCATAATTATAACAGCTTTAAAAACTGTTCACCACCCGTAATCTCGTGATGAAATTATTAACGGCGATACCTTTTCAAGCCCAGAATCAAACAATTTACTTTCGTTAATTGTTCACCTTTCAAAGGGCCCGCATGTTCCAATACATTGTGTGTGTACGCGTACAAGTTTGAACAGGAGATAACGCCGTTGTGTTGACTTCGTACCAAACGGGCTGGTGGTTTTGTTTTTGTTAAAGTACTGTGGAATTTACCTCACCGTTGACTGGATCACAAGATAAGCAAAAGAATTTAAAATTTCTCTTTCCTATAGAGACTACCGTTAATTTATAGGTTCACTGTTAAGTCCTTCTCATAATGAAAATAGATAAATATCCAATAATGATACAACAAAAGAGTTGATAGAGAAGAAACAACATATAAAGCTATAGGTACGTCTTATGTCAGTTATGAGAGTTCAGAAATTTATAATGAGTCGTAATAGTTTGTATGGGGTATCATTAGACTCCATATAAACTATTGCCATAAAAATAGGACCAATTTCCATTTTAGGAATTTGGACATACACCCCTGCCTGTGGTGTCCACTGTTATACAGCATCAGTCCACTGTTATACTGACGACAGGCCGATCGCAATATAGCTCAACTTACCTAGATATGGTTAAATGCCCAGACTGTGCTTTGCCATCCTTAACCCCTATACCAGCCGTGGGTATTGTGGACATAAACCCCAAGTAAAAGTACAAAATGGCGCTGATGTAGGAGGATTATGTCCAGCAGTGAACTGAGACAGACTGATAACGTAATTGCTTAGTGGCTTAGAATTCAGTTTCCCTCTCTTAAAAGGTTGGCTTCAAATCAGAGATTCAATCAAGGTTTAAATCCAACTTATGTATAAAATTATTGTTTTTTTTTAAGATTTCATGTTCAAATCTTTAAAGGTCGTCGCTCACAAAGTGATCATACGAGTATTATCACAAAATGTTTGTCAAAATTAAAGTTACCAAGACTCATATGTATGTATATAGTATGCATGTACAATGTGAATACACGTGAACATAAATTTGCAATATTTCCTTACAAATACTACCGACATTATTTAATCAATTTTTAATGGCATTGATAATGACTAATTGTCAACGAAGTTGAAAGGAACCATTAATATAAAAATGGCGGCGCAATTAAATTTGAATATTAATAAGACATTATTAATTTCATATTTTGTTTGGTTTATTTTATGTTAATGTTGATTGGAACAGTTTTAGTAGAGGTGTGTACTTTATAACTCTATTACGTTCATTTAGGCGTTTGTTTCTCAATTGAAGCGACAAAACCAATCCCAGCTGTGGGAAGACAGTTAATAGATTATATACTATATTGAAGCTGGCTTTTCTGTTCAATTTCAAACGTTACTAGACACGACGCCCGCCTGTATGTACGCGCATTAATTCAGTTAGAGATTGGGACATTACTTTTAACAACCTTTCCGAAGTTTATTACTAAAGGACACTGACTCTACTTACGAAGCCCCTGTCTACGAACGCGTCTGGTTATTTATGACTCAGTAGGAGTACTTTCCGATATTTGTATGTTTACGTCGCACATAAAATAGGCAAATCTCAAATGAAAACGGAATGAACATACTATTTTAGTATGGCCAAGTGATATAAAGGATTTCTGTGTGTCTATCAGTATGTGGAGCGCGACAGAACTTATAAGATTTAATTCAAAGATTAATTTATAAATTAATAAGCAACGAGACGTTAATTCGAGCATTTTATTAACCTCATTTGGAACGAAAAATTATATATTTATTATGCAAGCACTAGCATACACATATTTCTAAGTTAATAAGTAAATAAAATTTTTTTTGTTTCCTATTCTGTTTCATTCGCTTTCAACTTTATTTTTTACTTTCCATGAGAACAATCAAAGCCAATTCGCTCTTATACAGAGCTTTGTCGCGGTAAAATTTAACGGATTATTTAAGAAATCTCATTTCAGAATTCACTAAAGAAATTATAAAGCTTCACGCAGTGCTGATCAGCATAAATGCTAATTAGCTGCTTTGCCTCGGCTTCCTGTACCGTGCATACAAATTATGCAGTGGAAATTTTAAATATTTTACTTTACTACAACCATTTTACGTACAGTTTCTGAACACAGGTAGATTTCAATACCTCTAAACTAAACGAATGGCGTTCTAAAACATACCCCTTCTGTGTTATTATTTTTATTTAGCTTTCAATATGAAATTCATACTAACATTATAAATGTGCGTGTTTCTTTATCTTTTTCATTTCGAAACTAAAAGATGGATTAACGTAAGTTTTTTCAGGTTTATTGTTTAGTGTCCTGATCACTGTGTGTCACCTTAACTGACCATTCATTCACCTATGCATTTGAAATGTGTTGGGATACATAATCTCCATTTAGCAACATAAAAATAAGAGACGTAAAAATATCATATCGATTTGGTAATAAAATTAAGCCATTCTCTTAGTTATATTGTAGTACATTTGAAATATAACATCACAAATTTATTATCTGATATGGTCTTCACTTTTAAGTTCTGGTACTTGAGGCTGACATATACTCCGGAAACCTCGTATACTTATATTCCAAAGAATTTAGTTCGTAAAATGAAAATAATTTTAATATTAACTGAAGCGAAACGAGTAGATTTAGTTTTTTAAGTCTCACGTTTTGATTTAAATATGTAAGGCCAACCTAAACTAGGCCCATGTGGTACCTAAACTGTGCCTTTCTCATTCCGAGTAAAAACCCTTGTATAACAAAATAATTATAGATAGGGCCGACGATGATAATAAGTTTTTAACTAACCATAACAAATAAAATAACTATGCATTTCCGATTTAAAGATATCAAATCAAAAATGTTATTTGATTGAACACAAGTACCTAATACAATAGTTACATTACAGATAAATGACTTCACTATGTTCTACCTAACAAGGAATGAAACGTTCATATATTACCTTTTTAAAATAAATTATAGTTTTTCTATTAAAATTTATATATTATATTACATTTTAATAAAAATTTATTCATTTACAAAAACGATAATTCGATTTTGGGGTAACAATTTTTAGCTTCCTTCAGAAAATATTCAAATTTTAAGTTGCTGGAATAAAATTTTAATTCAAGTTAAGTTAAGTTTGCAAGTAAAATGTAATTGCATTGGCTTTAACGGTTGTTATGTAAAAATTTTGAAGTTGGTGGTGATTTATTGGTGGAGTAAGAATATTGTGGGAAGTCAGTCGTAAATTTCACCAACACCTGTTCCAAACTTCATTGCTGGATTGTTTCGCTGTAAAGTTCCTTGGAATTTTATCCTATACTAAGGTTGCCAAGCGTTTCGTTTTATAAAAATGTAGCGATTTGTCAGTAAAATGTTATCACGGAACGCTTAAAAAATCTAATGATAAAAATGTTTCGAAAATTAATAATACATCAGTTACATTTTATTATAAAGTATAATAATTAAAAGAATTTTTTTCTGACAGTTTTGACTAAAGGTGTTTTACGGACAAAAACGAGCAAGCAGCGGTTAAAAATGTATTCATGTAGTTACATCTACCTTTGCTCGGAACCCAACCTTAAATCAATTATATTCGAAGTAGATTTTGCATGGAAATACCATAAGGAATTTCCTTACTCTACCTGCTACTCCGTCTTTTTAGTAACAAAAACGGGTTTAATGCTAAACAAATTTGTATCCTAAATGTCCCACTTGAGTAGTAAAACTGTGATCCTTACAGTACAGAGGGTCCTACAGGGTGCGATTAGTTAATTTAATTACGTAGACATATTTCATCAAAGAAACAAAATGTAGTAGGGTCACCACTGAACAAGAGACGTGTGGCAATCTTACGTAAACTACATAGTAACTATTTGTATTTACAGCAAACATATTTGGTTTAATGCCAATATTTTGTTTACGATTGGACTTAAAGATTGGGCAAATACAAGATTTGAATTTGATACAATACAAAAATTGGATTTTAGGGACCAAGTTACTGATATATAGATTATTTGTAATTATTAAAATGAATGGCATGCATGTCCGATGCATGGCAATGGGCTCACCATCTATTCCATACTGGGACGTAAACGTAACCGGTGGAAACGTGGGAGTTTTCTGCATTAATCTGCCTACCTCTTCGGGGATTACAGGTGTCAAGTTACGTTATTGAATTCGATTTATAAATACTTACGAGTATGATCACGTCTCGGTCTCGCTTTATGTCCACAAGTAGACAGAATAATCTGATAATGATGGTGTACATTGCCCACTATTGATGATGAAATATTGCCCACTATAGGTAATGTCTATATTAAGCTAAATAGAGTTTATTAAATGTAACAAATTCAGTACAGTGAGTTATTTTATGTTTTATTATAAAGTTGGAGAATTTTATAACCACCGTGATACATTACGTATATATCTTTTTTATCAAAGAATATTTAGGCTATCTTTATGGATGAAGAGCTCTCAGCCCTAAATATCGTTTTTGGGTCACAGTTAAGAGCGTCATTGCCATCCGCCTACCCTATTAAAGTTAGCTTTAGCTGAGATTTTCTTCCCCCTTCCTTTTCCTTTTCATAAAGCCCACAGATCCCCTATTTTTTTAGTAGCAAAGCAATTCCATTTAATTTTCGTATTTAATTGATTTAGTCATTTTTGTTTCTTCCTCTTTCTTCTCTACTTCTCCCGAATGAGTCGCTATACACTTCTTCTTAATTTCTAAACCCTACATTGATTTTACACTGATAATATAGTTCGTTGAATGTTGGATAAGGTTTATATTTTATGTATCAATTTTCACTATTCACATATATAATCTACTAGTGGACCCGACAGACGTCGTCCAGTCCGGAAAAGCAGTGTTACATTCATATAACGTAACGTGTACATTTTTCTAAATTTAAATATTACATTACTTCTAACGAATTTGCGGTTCGGTTTACTGATTTTATGCAGCGATGTCGTATATATATACATACATACGCATACATATACATATATACATATACGCAACAGGTATATATATATATGTTTGTGTGTGTGTGTATGTATGTAGACATGTATATAAATAGAATTTTGGGGGCGATAAATCGATCTAGCTAGGTTTCATCTTTAGAAAACGCATTTTTTTACGTGTTTTCAAGCAATGAAAAACTGCTACCATATCCTTATAAAACGAAGGCACATTTCGCCCACATGTATAAGGTTATAATAGCTCAGTTGGGAAATCGGACAGTCACCAAAGCCAGAGGACCCCGGTTCGAGACCAGATGTCTTCAATCCGACATTTTTTTAAGTTCGTTATTTTGTGACAAAAACTATTATTGGGAGCCCTTTATCAATGCATCTAATTTGTACCTAAAAAAAATTATAAAATGCCGATCTGGGCTGGGTCATCCAGGTTCTAATCAAAATATGACGTACAATTTTTCGCAATGTTTATCAGACAATGCAAGATATGTATTAGATAAACGTAGCTTCACGCCTGTAATCCCCGAAGGGGTAGGCAGAGGAATGCAAAACATGGGAGCGTTTCACCGGTTACGTTTAGGTACGTCCCACTATGGAATAGGTGGTGAGCCTATTACCATGCATCGGGCACATATTCAGACTCCGAACCACTACTAGAAATTCTAAATTAGAACATTTTGTAACATTGTTATCAAAATTATCAACAGTAGATATTATAGTCATTAATCCGTTTACTGGAATTAAAAACAAGTATATACAATAGACAAGTTATAATAAATTGTCGTGTGTGAATTGCATCTCATATAAGTAACATTATCTTTGTTAAATTAATAATTCGTCAAGTTTGTATTTATCCAAAGCATTAAAGACGTAATTAAACTTTGGCTGTATATATGTATATAAAACGCAATAAAATATTCTATTGCATTTGTAATATAATTGTCACGATTTACATATATAAATAAGTGTTGGCAATTATGTCACTTAATCATGCGGTTTTTCATTTAGATACAGTATTAATACCACAATAACAGTCACAAAAATATTAGTATAAAACGTTAATTAATTATAATTAAATAAGAGTAAGAAATTTCAATAGCTTTGTTTGTATGGTTTTCTTAATTGTTTTTATAAATGTACTCGTCGTATTAATATGTGAATGCGCGCGTGCTTACTACATAATATAAACAGAAATATGTTGGTTGTAGTTGTTGGTTTTCTTTTATTCTTTCAGGCACCACAAATATAACGTATTGAATTTTTTTATAGTAATAGGTGTTGTAAAGAGAGTGGCATGTGTCGATTATTTTTCATTTCGGATAATACGTGTTTCTTGAGGGACTCGCATATAGCGTACATAATCCAGATTCAATTACCTCGAGCTAATTATGATACAAAATTAAATTATTGCAATCATCATTATCATCTTCATCATCGTGTCTAAGTCCATCAGTGGACCGGCCTTCCCTAGAAGGTTTTTGCTTATAATACCCACGTTGGGCACTGCATTCCATTATTGCATTACTAAAATTGACTTTTGACAAGTGAAAAAGAAATTAAAGATTGGTGTTACTCAAATTACTACGCAAACAAAGTCGCTGATAATAACTAGTACTCGTAAGTATTTAAAATTAAAGGGGTATTTAAAAACAGAGATAAGTACAAATAGCCAGACGTAAACTGTGAATACTACGTCAGATAATTACTTTGTAGCTATAAATTGCTCTACGCTTGGACATTTTGCACACTACGTCTCTGTAAGCCGTTGTAGAATCCACAAAGTGCTAATCCTTAATCGAAGTGCTATAAATATGGATTTTCAAAATAAAGTAGTGATAGTGACAGGTGCAAGTTCGGGCATAGGTGCTTCCGCTGCACTGAAGTTCACAAAATATGGCGCCAATGTTGCTATCGTTGGCAGGAATGAAAAGAAACTTAATGGAGTGATGAAAAAGTGTAGCGAGAATGGTAAACCCCCGTTAATAATACTCGCTGATGTTACTAATGATGATGCTATTCGAAAAATAGTAGATGAAACTTTGAAACGTTACGGAAGAATAGACGTATTAGTAAATAACGCGGGGCGAGCCGCGTTCGATAGCATTTTAGCGAATGATGCTATTGCAGCGTTTGATGGCCTCATGGCTCTCAATCTACGCGCGGCTGTTTGCCTCTCTCACTACGCTCTACCACATCTGATTAAAACCAGAGGCAACATCGTCAACATATCCAGCGTAGCTTCGTTTGGGATTCTGTCGTCTGTGAACTTTGCATATAGTACGTCAAAGGCCGGCATGGACCACTTCACACGAAGCATCGCCTTGGAGTTAGCGTCAAAGGGCGTTAGAGTTAATAGTGTCAATCCGGGTCCCGTTAAAACTGATTTCATAGAAACGATTACCACAGATGCAGAGGAACAGAAAAAGTTCTGGGATAAATTAACCAATTCCACCGCTCTGGGGAGAGGGTCAGAGCCTGAAGAAATAGCAGATTTGATTGTGTATTTGGCCAGCGACAAAGCAAAAAGCATCACTGGCAGTTCTGTCCTGATCGATAACGGAATGCTTTTAAAAGGCGCATTAACAGATTAGATGTACAACATTCTTGAATGTCTTCACAGCAACATAACTATGTGTTTTCCGTGTTGATTATTAAAAATTCAAAATTAAAATTCAGAGTAAAAAGTATATCAACATTCGTTTATTTTTTCACAATCTAAAATTTTCACTTATAATTAATATTACTTCAATACCTTATTTTGATTTTAAATTTGGACTCGTTCATTCGAGTTGCAAATTTCATACTCACGTTATTCTTAACTCACATTTGTAAAAGCGACTTTACTTACACTTAGATTTTGTCTACTTAGGTCAACCCCTGTATACTTACTCTGTACACAGTTAGATACAAGTAATACTGACCGATGCATTATTTACGTGATACGAACATCTGATATATTTTGACACATAAGTTTGTCTTTGTCTGATATATTTTGACACATAAGTTTGTCTGACATTTGACTCATTTACATGATAAGTTTGTCTGATATTTGGCATAATGCAAGTTTCATAATATTTAGCTATAATAATAAGCCAGCATGAAAATTTTGAATTTAAATAATCTTACACTTTTGTTAAAGACATAAACGAGGATAACACTCTTACTAAATGGTAATATTTTAAAACCATAATTGAACACAGCAACCAATTATAAAAATGTCCTCTTTTACGCAATTATAAGTTACATTGAAACGAGAAGTTATAACTAATTATATATTTTATCTCTGTATACAGCTATTTATAGATAACCCAAGTAAACATAAAGACAGATGAATATAACAATTGCATTATAATCAATTAATAAATGGATATAGACCATTTGTATTATCACTATGAGTGTCGATTGGTCCTTGGGAGCTATTTGTTGTGCACGTCTGCTATCCCGGTCTATTAGTATTCAACGGTACTAAATTTCAAGGGTAAGGTATGTCCAGATAATTGTTGCAACGCTGATAATGCATTTGCAACTAATTTTGTGTTGCAATTTATGTTCATTGGTGACAATGACGAATTGCCGCGCACGTTTATGGCCCTTCTGTTCATTTGTGAACCTACAGTATCGAATGAAATATTGGGTAAATGAAATATGACACAGAGAAAACGCAAGGTAAGATCTGAGAAACGGAGATCCACTAATTAGATGCAATTTGAATTATTTATTATTATCTTAAACAGTTGCAACACGCGAACAAACTCCTGTAGTTATTACTGAATTATGACTACCGCGAGAATAACCCAGAACTCTACTAAGCAACAAAATGTTTTAAAAATTAAACAGACTGTTTACTTATTCACAAAACCTTAAGTCAGGGATCTCATTCTCAGAGAAGAATCATAAACACTTTACTAGAAGCAGGAGTAATCTAGGGATAAGGCGTAAGAAAGCGTATTATAATCTTTCAAGGAGCACAATTACATAATACTTTATCAATTGATATTAAAAAGGCAACATTCGTTAAGTCGTAAACACAACTTTAAAAAAAATACCAACACCTAAACGACAGCGATCCGAAAGTATCTTAAACATACACATAAGTAATTTTTAACATCTCACATATGTATGAGTATGTGGATTTCTTTTGTAATTTCTTGGAAAAATAAGGATCCCTTCTTGGCCTTAAATGCGCTAAAATATCATTAAAATTTAACGTCTTTAGCACGCAAGAGGTAAAAGATACGGCTATTCTTCAATGTAAAAGACAAAAGAACTCTTTATACACGTAAACCGTTGCATTAAATAATAACGCGATTGCTGACTCAACGTTTGCCGTTTGCGCGGTGCGGTGGTGCTCCCGCTCCATATTTCGACACCGGGAGGGGATATTAAAATTTCACAAGACTGCATATTTCACAAGTTTCTACAACATTTTTTACAGATAATTTTACTCCGTAAAACACCGACACAACACGAAAAAGAGCTGGTTCTTTATTAAACGTGGGAGTGTTCTGGATTCCTCTGCCTACCTCTTCGGCGATTACAGGCGAGAGGTTACGTTTTTTTTCTTTATTAAACAAAACGTTTTAGATTCATCAGCGTCGTCATCATCAGCTTACTCCCGTGCACTGCTGGACATAGGCCTCTCCAATAGCACGCCATTGAGCTCTGTCTTCAGCAAACCACAATTAGATTATTTGATGTTCATTATGCAACCATTTTTACCCTTTACATTTAATTTGAATAATATCTTGTTTTACTTTGTTGTATAATTGTTACTTGCTTTCTTATAGGTCCGTCTTGTCGTGTACGTAATAGTTAGTATGTATTCATAGGTCAAGGATTATCGATTGCGATGCTGTTGCTGATGAAACTTTAAGTAAATAAATAAATAACTGTGAAATAATTAAACATAAATACACTGATACTTGTGATAGCTTAGTGGTTAACAATTCAGTCTTCTCACTCCGGAGGTCCTGGGTTCAAATCCATGGCGCGCACCTGTTTAGAAAAGTGCGTTTTAAATTTAAATATCACTTGCTAACGGTGAAGGA